>JAUCMX010000017.1:4531504-4616504 GCA_033459395.1 Hemibagrus guttatus | reverse complement strand
AACAAAGTTGGGAGCATGAAATTTTCCAAAACGTCTTGGTATATTGAAGCATTAAGAGTTCCTTTCACTGGAACTAAGGGGCCAAACCCAACCCCTGAAAAACATCCCCACACCATAATGCCCCCTCCACCAACCTTTACATTTGGCACAATGCAGTCAGGCAAGTACCGCTCTCCTGGCAACCGGCAAACCCAGACTCGTCCATCGGATTGCCTGACAGAGAAGCGTGACTGGTCACTCCAGAGAACACGTCTCCACTCCTCTAGACTTCAGTGGTGGCGTGCTTTACACCACTGCATCCGGCACTTTGCATTGCACTTGATGATGTAAGGCTTGGGTGCAGCTGCTCGGCCATGAAAACCCGTTCCATGAAGCTCTCTGAGCACTGTTCTTGAGCTAATCTGAAGGCCACGTGAAGTTTGGAGGTCTGTAGCCATTGACTCTGCAGAAAGTTGACGACTTCTACGCACTGTGCACCTCAGCATGTGCTGACCCCGCTCTGTGATTTTACGTGGCCTACCACTATGTAGCTGAGTTGCTGTTGTTCCCAATTGCTTCCACTTTGTTATAATACCACTAACAGTTGACCGTGGAATATTTAGTAGTGAGGAAATTTCACAAATGGACTTATTGCACAGATGGCAACCTAACATGGCACCGTGCTTGAATTCAACGAGCTCCTGAGAGCAACCCATTCTTTCACAAATGTTTGTAGAAGCACTCTGCATGCCTAGGTGCTTGATTTTATACCCCTGTGGCCATGGAAGTGATTGGAACACCTGGATTCAATGAGTTGGATGGGTGTCCCAAAACGTTTGGCAATATAGTGTCTGTTAATGCTGATCAGTAATTATGTGACAACATTATTTCCTTCTTTCACCGTCTGCTCACGTGCAAACCATGAAAACAAGCATGAAGAACATGTTTAATGGTATCTGTGTTTTGTGGAGTGAGAAAAGAATTCTCGTGTTGTGCCAAGAGCAATCTCATTTCACATTGCCCAGGCATACCAAACATGTTCCAAAGATAGTAACAGAATAATGACAGAGCAGGGCAGAAGCAGATGAGCAAAAACACTAAAAACTGCATACTTCATACCACTCACAAAGAGGATATTCATATGTTAAGTGCAAAAGTTTGTACCCTATTGTTTTGCGTATTTTTTCGATCAACAAAAAAAAGGTCTGTACTGCTGTTTAAACCAGTGTTTAAACCAGTGTTTAAACCAGTGTTTAAACCAGTGGAACCTGGTAAATGGAAATGAGCAGTTATCCTAATGCATCCTTATCACTGTGGTCTGGACAGTAGACTGGAATGTCAAGAATGCTTATGAAAATGTCTAATGACTTAAACAGCTAAAATGTTTTGATGAACATTTTCTTCGTTAATGCTTTAATAATAAAATGCTCAAGAATCGAACTCTCATGAAGTCAGTGGAAATCTCTAAAATCAAGAAAACAAATCTCATATGACAAAATGAAATATTCTACATTTAAAGAACTGGAGAAGCGTATAAACATACACTGACCAAGCATAACATTATGACCACATGCCTAATATTGTGTTGGTGCCCTTTTTACTGCCAAAACAGCCCTGACCTGTCATGCACTGTGTATTTTTCAGATCACACGGGCCAGCCTTCACTCCCAATGTGCATCAATGAGCCTCGGCTGCCCATGACCCTGTCACCGGTTCACCACTGTTCCTTCCTTGGACCACTTTTGATAGATACTGACCACTGCAGACCGGGAACACCCCACAAGAGCTGCAGTTTTGGAGATGTTCTGATCCAGTGGTCTAGCCATCACAATTTGACCCTTCATCAAACTCGCTCAAATCCTTACGCTTGCCCATTTTTCCTGCTTCTAACACATCAACATAGAGGACAAAATGTTCACTTGCTGCCTAATATATCCCACCCACTAACAGGTGCCATGATGAGGAGATAATCAGTGTTATTCACTTCACCTCTCACTGCTCATAATGTTATACTTGATCGGCGTATTATACAGTTTAAAGAAACCATTACCAAAAGTGAAAATGACACACACACACACACACACACACACACACCATTGTTGACTAGTTGTGTTTCTCAAACTTGCATTACAGGTCTTGTTAGGTTCATGGTTTCAAAGTAATATTTTTTCTTCTGGATTGTATATCCAACAGCGACTCACTGTTTGCAAAATAATAATGAAATGTTTCTTTTATTTCGTGCCAAAACCGACATGGCTTTGGCATCACTGGCACCTGGTGTTCTTTCTGTTTCACATGATACGTGACTGTATTATTACAAACGAAGCAGCTTTCAACAGACGCTGCATAAATAACAGCAAGAAAATATCTTGAATATGTGATCATCATCATCATCATCATCATCATCATATTTAGTCACTGGCACAGGCAGGAGAAGACACCCAACACACTCGTCCATCACAGGGCCATGACGTTTATCTAATACTTGTTATTATAAGGATTCATTGTAGATTTGGATTTGTTGTAATCTTTACTACTAGATAAATTTAATTGTTATCAAAATGTTACTACTTGTTAACATTCTACAACATTATTGTGCATTATTGTTGTACCACAAAATGGAATATTGTGGCTAAAGGATGCACAGTGGTGTGAAAAAGTGTTGGCCCCCTTCCTGATTTCTTATATTTTTGCATGTTTGTCACACTTTAATGTTTCAGATAATCAAACACATTTAAATATTAGTCAGAGATAACACAAGTAAACACATCATGCAGTTTTTAAATGAAGGTTTTTATTATTAAGGGAAAACAAAATCCAAAACTACATGGCCCTGTGTGAAAAAGTGTTTGCCCCATAAGCCTAATAACTGGTTGGTCCACCCTTAGCAGCAACAACTGCAATCAAGCGTTTTCCATAACTTGCAATGAGTCTGTTACAGCGCTGTGGAGGAATTTTGGCCCACTCATCTTTGCAGAATTGTTGTAATTCAGCCACATTGGAGGGTTTTCGAGCATGAACCACCTTTTTAAGGTCATGCCACAGCATCTCAATCGGATTGAGGTCAGGACTTTGACTAGGCCACTCCAAAGTCTTCATTTTGTTTTCTTCAGCCATTCAGTGGTGGACTTGCTGGTGTGTTTTGGATCATTGTCCTGCTGCAGAACCCAAGTTCGCCCAACCAGTTATTAGGCTTAGGGGGCAAACACTTTTTCACACAGGGCCATGTAGTTTTGGATTTTGTTTTCCCTTAATAATAAAAACCTTCATTTAAAAACTGCATGATGTGTTTACTTGTGTTATCTTTGACTAATATTTAAATGTGTTTGATTATCTGAAACATTAAAGTGTGACAAACATGCAAAAAAATAAGAAATCAGGAAGGGGGCCAACACTTTTTCACACCACTGTAGATAAGTTTCATTATATTACCGCTTCTATCAGGGAGATTTATGTCATGAAGGCTTTTCCTAAAACTTTGGAAAATGGCGGGTTATATTTGGACTGAAAAGGAAAATGGAAACCCAGGAAAGAATGGGACTTGAAATAGCAGTTTTCTTGTAACTTACGCAGTCATGAGTCAGAATTTCTACAACTGAGTGTGTGTGTGTGTGTGTGTGTGTGTGTGTGTGTGTGTGTGTGTGTCTATTTGGATATATATGTGTGTGTGTGTGTGTGTGTGTGTGTGTGTGTGTGTGTGTGTGTGTGTGTCTATTTGGAAGTGTTTTATGTGTGTGTGCATGTGGCATGTGTGTGTGTGCATGTGTCTATTTGGATGTATGTGTGTGTGTGTGTGTGAGTCAGTGTGTGTATCTGGGAGTGTGTGTTCTATTAGGATGTATGTGTGCGTGTGTGTGTTTGTGAATTCTGTGAATGTGTGTTTGTGCGTTCTATTAGGATGTGTGCATCTATTTGTGTGTGTGTGTATCTTGGAGCTTGTGTTTGTGTATTCTATTTGGATATGTGTGTGTGTGTGTGTGTGTGTGTGTGTGTGTGTGTGTGTGTGTGTGTGTATCTGGGATTGTGTGTTTTTGTGTTCTATTAGGATGTATGTGTGCATGTGTGTGTTTGTGAATGTGTGCTTGTGTGTTCTACTTAGATGTGTGTGTCTATTTGTGTGTATGTGTGTGTGTGTAAGTGTGTGTGTATGTGTGTGTGTATTTAGCTGTGTGTGTGTGTATCTGGGAGTGTGTGTTTGTGAATGTGTGTTCGTGTGTTATATTTGAATGTGTGTGTCTATGTGTGTGTGTGTGTGTGTGTGTGTGTGTGTTAGTATGAGTGTGTTTGGGGTGTGTGTGGGTGTGCAGGGGTGTGTGTGGGTGGGGTTTGTGTGCTTCTGTCTCCTTCAATCTGTAAACTGACTCCAGTCATGCATTAGAGTGCAGAATGTGAGCTGTCACACTCGTCAGGATCAGGAAAAGCGAGTCAGAGAGGACGTGGAGGTCAGTGTGTACAGCCCTGTAAACGTCACAGTAGCCAGTTTGTCTGGACTCTCTCTCTCTCACTCGCTCTATAATCTCATCTGATAATGACCTGCTGTTTCCCATTTATGAGATCACGTCACAAAGTCTCCTCCCTTACAACTGTACTCCACAAATTCTCTTTTTCTGAATCTCTTGCTACAATCATAAACCCATAATCTCAGGCACTGCAGAAGCACTAGTACATACTCCACCTTCTCTCCCACATAACCTTGGAGTGTGTTCCGGTGCAGTTCACAATATCACACACTGGCACGAATGTGCTGGCAATTAACCCTTCCCTGTTCATGATTTTTTTTTAACATATGATATCTAGTTAACTGGTGTTTTGGGAAGGAAGTAAGAAGTGGTTCTTCTGTTTCATCTACACACCTTAGAGGACAGAAGTGAAGCATTGACTCACTCTCTGGGAGCACGAGTGTAAAAGCAGGAAGGGCAAAACAGGGTGTTGCTGATCCGTCCGTGTGAGAGTTCCTGCGTCTAGCCGTGCAGAAATATCTCGGAACGCCAAATGAAGGTGGAGCTCCTACACAAACATTTGAGGCCCAAAGTCAAGCTTTCACCAAGCAAGTTATCTAAGGATATGCATTGCATTACAGGAAGGAATGAATCTTGTTTTGTTAGGAATCAAGTCGCACAAACTGGTCCGTCAGTGACGATGAGATTTTGTAAACGATTCCTAGAGAAAACTAGATTTTCTGAATCTGGAACTGTTAAGAAAATATACAACCACTAACCTCAACCTAATCCTAGCACCTTAATGTCCCAAGATCCTTCAGCAGGTCCGGTCATATTCCACACTCTCATACTTTATTTACTAGGTTCACTGTTATCACTGTTATCACTGTTATCACTGTTATCACTGTTGGGGGGGCATTGGTGGCTCAGTGGTCGTTTTCTCGCCTATCATGTGGAAGGCCCGGGTTCGATTCCCAGCCAATGCCTCAACCCCAGCCACTGGATGCAGTGCCGATCCCAAGCCCGGAAAAATGGGAGGGTTGTGTCAGGAAGGGCATCCGGTGTAAAACATTTGCCAAGTTATTGTGCACACCAGTTGGTCCGCTGTGGCGACCCCGAACAGGGAGCAGCTGAAAGCAACTTCTTCTACTGTTATCACTGTTGGGGCAGTGATAGCTCAAGTGTTTCAGGCTCTGGGTCGTTGATCGGGGTTCAAGCCCCAGCACCGCCAAGCTGCCACCGTTGGGCCCTTGAGCAAGGCCCCTAACCCCCACCTGCTCCAGGGGTGCTGAATCATGGCTGACCCTGTGCTCTCCCCAAGGATGGGATATGCGAAGAAAGAATTTCACTGTGAAGAAATATATATGTGACAAAATAAAGACAACTTAACTTATTACTCAATTAATGTGTGCAGACGTTTTCTCGTAAAGATTCCTGTACTGAGTCTGTTTTAATGAGCTAAGCGTTCTGATTGCAATTCATCCAGCTTTGACCTTTTGACCCCATGTTCCCCAAGGACAGGAAAATAACCAATATCCATCCTCACCACAAACAAATTACTGCTTGACCAATGAGCTGATTTCCCTCTAAGGCTAGTACATGATGACCATGGCTATAAGTAATAATGTCATCCCTTCTTAGCTCTGTCTGTCTTTCCAAACATTGCACTCTGTTTAAGTCATACAGACAAGAATTTGGAGGCTAGGATGAGCTCATGGGCGTAGGTGTAACCAAATTTGCTTCAGTCACACATGACATAATACTTGTGAAATCATTGCTACAGTTATTTATCATAGCATGGCTTCATAAATGTTTATTCACTACATGATATGATCACCTATGTGCACTATATGATCTCTCGTCATTAGACAGATTGAACACCTGTTCAGTGTTGTTTTCTGTCTAATGGACTAGACAGATTAACAGAGGACTTTTCAGTGTGATTTGAGGGAATGTGCTGCCCTTTTTCTTTTTTTTAGTTAATAAAAGATCCAAAATTTTTCCTTTTGGAAAACTGAGATTAATGTTAGGGGTAGGGAGGGTTATGTGAAGCACAGAATTAGTAAATGCATTAATAATTCTAGAATTACTTTAATGAATAGTCCTTACAAGAATTTAGAAAAAATGTCTGTGTGTATGTGTATGTGTGTGTGCATCTGGGCTTGTTCAGGCATTCCCTTCTTTAAGTCAGTATGTCTTATATCACTGAGTCTAAGTCTCTGTAACAGGATCCTGGTCTGTGAAGCGGAGAATACACCTAAGCACCTATGTGTGTGGCCAATTGAATTTACCTTTAGGTGTGTCCGTGTGGAATTGTCTGTGTGTGTGTGTGTGTGTGTGTGTGTTGTTTAGCTCTAATGTTCTGCTGTTGACTGAGCTCTTCCAGACAAGTTGTGGCATGCCTGAGATGAACTGAGTGATACGAGTGTGAATGCTCACATGTGCCGAAGTCTAAATGCTGACGTCGATTCTGTTCGTCCGCACTTTTGCTCGGATCTTGCGTTCATTACATGCATGACGTTCCTGAAGCCATGAATCAGGTTTTTTAGCGTGATTCAAATGCAAATTTGACATACAGTCAGCATTCGACACTTTTACAGACATATTTCTAGCAAGCTCATGAAGGGAGGGATAGAGAGAGAGCAAGAAAGAGAGAGGATGGTGTAGCTGAAAAGAGTTTCCTGGCCTTCTTAGATGTCAGTTTGTGGTGAGCAGGTTGAGTAAAACAATTATTAAGCAAGCAAACCATGCATTCTCTTCATCCTGTAGATAGATAATTGCTGAGTAATCCTTAAAGTACAAAAAAAAAAACATCCCATTGGGTTTAATAATAAAAAAAAAAAAAGGAAGCTGAAGGAAACTCTGCTCTGTAGTGACACTCTACATGCTGCACTTTTCTCTCTTCCTACATGTAACACAACTACACAATTCATACATCATTTATTGCACATTTCGACAAATATACTATTTTTTTTTAATGATTTCTTATTTTCAATTTATTGATTTAAATATATGCACAGTTTAAGGAGGCCATGTTTCCAGTTCACTGCAAGTTGTAGACTGCTTGGAACTGTGCATGTGAGAAATAAAATGAATCTTGTATCATTGGTTGTTTTGATATTATTTATTTAACTTCACAAAGGAGTGTAAAAAGTGTACAGCTGCATATGTACAAACCGCCGGACCATCTTGCAGACCTGAATGTTAACATAATGACTTGCACAGTCGACTTCTTTAATCTAGCATATTTATATTCAGAACACATTTTCTCTCTCTCTCTCTCTCTCTCTTTTTTTTTTTGCTGCAATTTAACATAAACCATTGGTTCTAATGTTAACATTTAACTCCTGATTGTGAATACAGTACTGTATCTGGCTTAGATTTCTTGGAAAATAACTGTGGCTTTTCTAATTGAAGTCCTGATTGTGGATCTAAAGACAACTAAACTCCAGAGCATTTGCAAGAACATTAGATGCTGATTGCAGCCTTCGCTCACGATCGCTTTCACTACTCATGAGACTACGGATTTTGGGGAACGGAGCCATAATGTGTAAAACATTTTACCTACAAGCAACAGAGAATTTCACAGTAAGCCACAAGCGACAGAGAATTTCACATTAAACCACAAGCAACAGAGAATTTCACTTTCAGCAGAGCCTGAGTTCTGCAAAAGTTATGCCACTGTGGAGGGAGACTGGAGCCCACTGTCCAGGGCTAATATTTTCCTCCTGTGTTTTGTGTGTTACCAGTCATCTCTCTCTCTCTCTCTCTCTCTCTCTCTCTCTCTCTCACACACACACACACACACACACACACACACACACACACACACACACACACACACACACACACACACGCACACACACGCACACACACACATGCTTTTGTTGTCTTTCCTGTAACTCAGGTTTGCATGTGAGGCTGGTGTGTGGGCAGTGAACTGGGCAGAGGCTGAGCTGTATGAAACAGCAGCAGGTATGATGGAAGGAGATAGGAATGCTCGAGGCCAATTGTACTTTGGGGGAAGGGTGGAGGAGAGAAAAGTGTAGGAGTGCCAAAAAATAGCGAAAGAGTGATTTGTCAGAAAATGAGTGGCTTGAGATGCGTGTGCAATTCCTCACCTCCGCTCTGTCCACAAAAACTGTTTACTGACAGGGAGCTTCCTGCAGACCTGCTACCTGAAACACAGAACACTGACAAATACTGTACTGATACTGTACTCTGCACCCAGGAATGGCTAGATCACAATCATTACAGTATTTAGAGTTTTGTCATTTCAGATATCCTAGATTTATTTGCATGAATCCAGTTTCTTAATGACTCATCTTTACCAAGAAAAAGAAAGCAAGAAAAAGAGAAGGCACAGCTGCTCAACGGATGTTCGTTGTTATGCAAAGCCTTTTATATGGTTTTGATTCGCTCTCTCTCTCTCTCTCTCTCTCTCTCTCTCTCTCTCTCTCTCTCTCTCTCTCTCTCTCTCTCTCTCTCTCTCTCTCTCTCTCTCTCTCTCTGTTTCCTCTTTCACTCTCATGCATTCACATTGATCCTGACTGGGAAACATTCCGACACAAGTCTCCCAAATAAAAACTGTGCAAATGCACAGTGAGCACTGGAGCCAAAGAAAATGAAAAGAAGAAAAAAAAAAAATAATAGAGAGAATATTTCCCAGGACATTTAGGAAACTGTGTTTAGTCTGGAAATCATGATCAACCTTTTCCAAGGCGACAACTGGATGAAATGACAGGAAATGCATCATCACTGTGCACAGTCCCAGTACACTGCTGTGATCTTATATAGATTTCATGCTGTCACTTAGAATACATCTGTGCTTTGGCTTTTTCATTCTGTATACATGAGTGATTAGAAATGAAAACAATGGACCAGTTTTTTTTTTTGCTTTAGGCCCATTTGCATTTGCTCGTCTTGCTACTGATGTTTTGTCGCTAGCTCATTTATATCAAACGATAATAATATGAATACTACCGTGTGTCATTTGTTAGGTTGGCCAAGCACTAAATTAATTATCCAGCTGCCAAAGCTGATAGCACGATTGTAATTTCTATTCCATTCAACTTTAACACAGAGAGCTGCATTATTGATAAGACCAACCCTGCCGCACCACACCCTTTTCAGTAGTGTCTATGAACTTTAGCCAGCAACAGGAAGACAATCGCCTCCTCTTTTAGCCATTGTGAGTAACCGTCCATATATTTGAACCTCTGCGCCGATCTCTGTAACCCACGGAGCAGTCCCTTGAACAGTCTGTAGAACTAAAATCCGATTTGAAGCCTGGCATTTGTTTGCGGTTTCATCCGACGCAGTTTATTACAGTGTGGACGGACATGCGTGGAGGTCTCCGTTTATGTAGTCTTGTGTGGGATATGTATGCAAGCGATTCAGGGCATTGAAACCTGCTTATTATAGTGATTTAGCGGTAGCTATCGAAGAGCCAGTCTCCATGTGGAGTGGATAAGATATAAGACGTAAAAAAGGAGGCTGTCTGGGGCTGATGGAGTCAGGCACAAAGAGGAGTTGGTGAACTCCCCGGGACATTTTCCAGAGTGTGTTCAGACCCCTTTCCAATTCGTCACAGAGAGCTGCTAACCAGGGGTGGAAGGTCATGAATTTGTGCAAGACTGCAAACAATGTGGGGGAGAAACAGTTTAAGAATGTGTCCGAGTGATGAAAGAGAGTGAAGTGACGACTGATATCTCATAGTGGTATTGAAAAGGAGAGAAAGGTACAAAGGCAATGCGAAAGCCAGACAGACAGAGGAAGAACATATGGAAGTCAAAGCAGCATTTTCTCTGCAGCTACACATTTTTGAGATAACAGCTGGCTGAGCTTTACAACCAGCATGACCTAGCGCCTCGCCTTACTCGCCCCCCTTTCCTGCCTACTAGGCTGGTTTTTGGAAATGGCCCCAAATGGTGTTTATTTGTCCAGGTTTGAGGGAAGCTGCACATAATAGAGAGTTGGTTAAGAAAGCACTCAGTGATTTACATCTTAAAACCACTTTAAACCTGACAAGCATCAGGAAGGAGTGAGCATGTGGCACAGAAAACCACATTTTGCCAGAGGGCAGTGCGGGATTGGATGAAAAGAGATCAAAGGTGAAGGATTGCAAAAGGAATGTGAGGAGAACAAAAAAAAAAAAAGAAGGAAAGAGCCATAAAGAAGTACGTGACGAAGTACACCTGGGAACACCTGCAGATAGACGTCTGCCCTCTGCTGCTTTAGCAATGAACTTTTTATTTTATTTTATTTGGCTATGCACGGCAAATATGAAGAAAAAAACAAAACAAAAATAGTTTAGTCTTTTATTTTTGTAATGCGGATAATAGACTACTTGGTAATAAGATTTAGTTTTTCAATATGAATGGATTTGTACTGCATGTGTACACCCATTTAACACTGTGCACACATTCTGCTCTTTGGTCCATAGGAACAATAATGCTGGTGATGTTGCTTGTTAAAAGACTGCTGACCTTCACTTCATGTTTGAAACAGTAATCATCTAGTCATCACTTGCTCATTACAGCAGAAAGCCAAATAAATGGACAGAGCTGAACTTGAATGAACCAGAACTCATTGTGAACATTAAAGGATGTCGCTTTTGTCTCTCTGTACTCCGTATCTTTTGATGCATTAGTGGAACACAGCATGCACTTCAAATCAAGTCAATACTCATTAAAAGAAGCACAGACAAAACATAGTTTAATAAAAAATTATTGTTTAGGAAATACAATTTAAGTACAAGGCTAAATAGGATCAAGAGCAAAGTGATCTCTTGATCATATTGCATTGTGTAATGCATCAAGTTTGCATGTTCTTCCTATGTTTCAGGGGTTTCCTCCAGGTACTCTGGTTTCATCTTCAGTCCAAAAGACATGTGTTGTAGGCTGACTGGCATCTCTAAACTGTCCCTAGTGTTTGAATGTGACTGCTTTTTTTTGGATTGTGCACTGGAAAGGGTTGGCACCTCATCCAGGTGTCCCTCTGCTTGTGTCCCAAGTTGATTGATTGCAGTCGGATTGATTGCAGGCTCCATGTGACCCTGTGTAGGATAAGGAGCACAGAAAATGGATTGGATGGGATGGATGGATGGATTGGATGGATGGATTGCCATTGAATATCATGGCTTGTGTGTAGGAAAGGTAAGAATGCTGAATGGATAGTAATAATGCAATTATAATATAATGACATATTGTAAGAATGTGTAGTCCTATACAAATTGATTATACTGAAAATTTTTTATATTATTTACGTTGCTTATATGGGTAAAGGTTTAATTAGAAATAAAGACAGAGCTATGGTCATTCTTAGTTCAGTCAATTCTGTATCTTATCTTAGTTTATGTGTCACTGATGCATTACAATCACAAAAATGCAATTGACCATCACAACAGTTCATATAAAAAGTGTGCATTGTGGTAACGGTCAGGTCTCTGTCCAGGTCATTCAAGTTCTTTCTCTCCAATCTTATGAAACCAAAACCGTGTCCTGTCCACAAAGCTGGAGGGATGCAAAAGTAATGGATGTCTTTGTATGCTATATAGCATTACATTAATTTTACTTTAAACCTGTTCTAGCATGAGAATTCCCCTGTACACAAAGCGAGCCCCATAAAGACATGGTTTCTGTTTCCTAAGACTAGAGAGAAAGAACTCGAATGACCTGCACAGAGACCTGACCTCTGAACTGAACATGAACATGTTTTAGAATTGGAATGCTGAATGCAACCTAATTAAAGCTCTAAAGCTGAAATTGCTAATCTGTTGGAAAGCCATCCCACTAGAGTGGAGGCTATTATAATATCAAAGGGGGAACTAAATGGCATGTAATGTTGCCGTTAAATGGAATTTTCAAGCACACATAAGGGCATGATGATCCGATGTCCATATTGTATACATCAGGAGAACTGTACATACATTGATATATGTATATAGAAAATAATTTCCTATTATTTTCCTATCAATTTTGTTAAATGTACATTTGCAATGAAATGGCTGTGGATGAAATGTAATGGTATGTAGGGAGATTTGTTTAATTATGTTGCACAACTACTTATTAGCATTCTAAATAAGATGACACCATTATTACAATGCCATGTGATTGTGGGAGCAAAGGTGTAAGGGCGTGGTGGAGCGTCAGATGGAGATGGACAGGAGGCGGGTCAAACCGGATTCTCACCTGTGGCTTATTAGCCCAGGTTTAGTTTACTTGTATATCTATATGTGCCTTCAGGTGGCCCCCCTTTAATAGGCAGGAGAGAGAGAGCTGAGTAGCACAGAGCCTTGTGTGTGTGTGAGTGTGTGTCTGTGTGTGTGAGATGAAAAAGTAAACTGAAAAGTGGAAGTAAAGTAAAAAGAGCTCATTTAAGTGCTCCCGAGCCTGCCTCTCGTCTCCTCGTTCCAGATCCAACCCAGGAAAGTGTAACGGCGGGTTTTATGTAACTCCTGGCCTTCTAGATTTCTTTTTCAACATCCAAATAAATCTTTCTGCCACCTCCTGGAATGGAGAGCTACTTCCTTTTGCGCAGCACATACATATATTCATGTCAGCCGTCATCAGTAGACCTTGATTTACTCATGTTTCTTACCCCAAGACATGAGATGACATCAGCTTAATGCGTCACGATCATATAAGTCAATGATTTATGGTGTCTGGATTCCTCAGTGGTTTGGATCACTCAATACATTTGGCAAACTGGCCCTTAGGCTTCTCATCATGGGAATTCTTTTTTTTTTACTCTCTGTGTCCTGTTCCTAGGTGGCGATGACGGCGTGCGATTAAAAAATCGTAACAAACGAATTTAAAAGTGGCGGGGACACAAACGGGATTTTGAAAAGTGGGAGGGGGACATGTCCCTTCTGTCCCCAGTGGAAATTACACCCCTGTTTTTAACTACAAGTCAAGAAGCTCTATTACAAGTTTTCACTTTCTTTGTACCTGGCATGCTTCATCCGTCTAATCGGTTAATCATTGCATCGACTTTATGGAGTGTAACTTCAAACATAAAGATATGGGACTGTGAGAGTGAAAGTGAAATGTGTAGAGTGGAAGTATATAGTGGAAAGTCTAGTGGCAGTGTATAGTGGCAGTGTATAGTGGAAGCTGATCATTATCAGCTAGATAATTATATTCCTGGGGGTCACAGTGGCTTAGTGGTTAGCACGTTTGCCTCACACCTCCAGGGTTGGGGGTTTGATTCCTGCCTCCGCCATATGTGTGTGGAGTTTGCATGTTCTCCCCGTGCCTCAGGGGTTTCCTCCGGGTACTCCGGTTTCCTCCCCCAATCCAAAGACATGCATTGTTGGTTGATTGGCATCTCTAAATTGTCTGTAGTGAGTGAATGAGAGTGTGTGTGTGCCCTGTGATGGGTTGCCTTGATGCCCAATGACACCTGAGATAGGCACAGGCTCCCCGTGATCGGATAAGCGGTAGACAATGAATGAATGAATAATTATGTTCCTTTGGTTAAAAAATAAAAATAGTGTAGCAAGAAACTGGTTGAACAGATGTGTGCAAAATGTCCACTGAGTGTTTTATTTGGTTTGGAGAGGCGATTATGTGTGTGTGTGTGTGTGTGTGTGTGTGTGTGTGTGTGTGTGTGTGTGTGTGTGTGTGTGTGTGTGTGAAGACAGGTTAAATCAAATCTAAGGGAGAAAATGAGGAAAGCTGAAGCCTAGAAACGTCAGAAATGCACATCAAGGAAGCAATTGTGAACAGGAACTGATATCTGCGTACAACACATTCTTGAAAGTTTGCCACATTTCAGACTTGGTTGCAGGAACATTCTGTTACACATTTGCTGCATGCTCTAAATGATTTTTTTTGTACATACTGTGCAAAAATCTTAAGTAGAGAAATGCTGTAGACTAAGCAAAGTCAATATTTAAAGGTTACAATCCTAAAAAAAAAAACCATCAGTAGTCGCAATCATAAGTAGCCTAGTTCTTTTTTTCATGCGAAACCCAGCTTTATGTTTGTTTGTTAAAGTAATGTTTGAAATTTACACTGTTTTTTTGGACTGATGCATTAATGCATAATAATAAACATGTGTAACAAACTTTGCGCTGAAATAAATTAGGGTGCAAAAAACTATGCACAATACTGCATGTCCCATGAGAGAGACGAAAAAGCCAGACTTGTGTGTGAGTCACCACATGGCTGTAGCAGCAGGAGGCTGCTCAAATAAAAACAGTGGGATAACTGAGACAAGATGTGCTGGGACACAAACAAATCCATGAAGAAAAGATGCTGGTGTGCAAGTATGTGTGTGTGTGTGTGTGTGTGTGTGTGTGTGTGTGTGGTTCTCATTGTCCTTGAAATCCTCTGTACATAGGCTGCATTTTAAGCCGGTTTAAAAGAAAATGTGGAAAGAATGAGGGAATAATGGGGTGGGGGATTACGAGCTAGAAAGTAAACTAGTAGGTCAGGATGTCTAGATAAGCAATCAGCACTGCAGTGAAACTCACAGCAGGAAAGCTTTTCCCATTATTGTGAGCAGCAGCGACATACCTTGACTAAACAAAAGGAAAAACACACAAAATAATGACCAGAATTTACATGGAAACACGCTAAAACTGACAAACAGGAAAGGGATCTCTCCGAAAAAGTGTAACGTAAGATTTTCCACTGGTATTAAAAACACATAGGGACTCGATTTGAAGTAATAATATTATCTGTGAAAACATTAATGAGTCATTAAATATAATTCAATTTCATGTTTAGACAGACAGACAGACAGACAGACAGACAGATAGACAGACAGATAGATAGATAGATAGATAGATAGATAGATAGATAGATAGATAGATAGATAGATAGATAGATAGATAGATAGATAGATAGATACTTTATTAATCCCATGTGGGAAATTCTTGTGTTAAGGGCCTTGCTCAGGGGCACAGCAGTGGCAGCTTGTTGGACCTGGGATTTGAACTCAAAACCTTCCAATCAGTAGTCCACTGAGCTATCACTTCCCATTTACGCTGACCCTCCTTATCAAATGTAGAAAAATGCATGTATAATAATCACAGATCATTTCATCTTAGCTCAGTTTGCATCATCCTCCATCCATTTCTCTTCCATTCTCACTGTACTTACTAGTACCTGCCCTGGGTGGCTCGGACCTGGGGCTCTGCTGCTTTACCCACAAGGATGAACAATTTGAAATGATGCACATTTAATTCATATTCTTTCTTACAGAGCATTTATCCCTTCATGCGTTCATATTTATGTTAGATATTAATTCAAGTATTGAATTATTATATGATTATTCACGTTCTGTTTCAGTAAAGTGTTACACTAGAAGCAGAAGCAGGTTGTTTATGCAACATTTGTCAGTACTTATATGAAATCTAAAATCTAAAACTCCTCTTCACTGTGTGCAAGTCTTATCAGCAGCTTCTGGAAATATTTAATGAAGCTTATCTCTGATAAAGAAGACTATTACATCATTTTCCCATGTTTTTTCCCCTAAGCTATCTTGTGGATAATTAATCAATTAATGCAGTGAAGACATTTTACTTTGACATTTAATGCATTTACCTGCTGCTTTTATCTATCGAGAGAGGAGACTGAGACTGAGCCCTTTTGCTCAAGGATCCATGGTGGTAGCATGGTGGTGTTGAGATTTAAACACACCTCTTTGTGATAAGTAGCACAAAGCCTTAATTCTTGAGCTGAATGTGTTTATATGTTATTAGTTTAGACATGTAGAATTCATCTACTATTATGACATAGACGAAGATCGGTCTAGAGTTTATATGTCATTAATGCAGTGTTCAATACCTTCTTCGTTTTCCTGTGTTTTACAGGAAATCTGTATATACATAAATTTGCCTACGTAAATGGAATACTTCAAATTGAATATACTTATATACCACTTACTGAGGACTTTGCGTTGAATATCCCTGCTCTGGAGTTTGCACACTATTTCCTGTCTCCTGCCTAGGAGGAACTTCCTGCCAAAACAGTGACAGGAACAGGAGTTAAGAAGGGGAACCCCAATTTCCTGAGCTTACCGAGCCAAACACGCCATCACACAACATATGGAAAAGCAATTATTTGGGTATTTGAAAACAACAGCAAGCAATGTCTCAAAATAAGCTGGCACCTAAACGTTTCAGAGAAGCTTCTGTATCAAAAAGAAGAACCACACACACACACACACACACACACACACACACACGCTATTATGTGTATATATATAGTTCATCTTCTCTAGACAGCTCCGTCATGTCTTAGGCAGACTTTAGCTATAGCTTCCCAGTGTGAAAAGGACTTGATACATGGATCTCACACTATCTATCCACTTTCATACAACTGTGCCACCCTCCACAAACACATGAGATATTTCGCTAACCAAGGTCAGAGAGAGAGAGAGAGAGGGGTCAGATGGATTGCCAGATCAAAGCTTGTGCTTCCAAATAGGCGAACATGAATGCTCAGCATAGCGTAGGCCTGTGACTAAGCTATTGTTCTCAAAGTTTTTGCAGCTGGGACTGGACTTATTTAACATTTCTCAGCAGGTTAGCACCATTTCAAAGTGTTGTGAAGCACATTTGTGTACAGGTTTAGTTTGTGTTGTTCTTGGTGTTTATTAATGCCCTCAAATATGCCATGCCAAAATATATCACCAATCTACAGAGAAATCTGTTTAGTGCCTGTATACCAGCTCTTTGTCCTTTTGTGGGAAACTTAGCAGGAAATCCTTTAGGAGGAATTCATCCAGAAGTGTTAGTCATGTTGAGCTCAATAAGCATGACTGCTCTGATGGGAAAGAGAACAGCAGCATTTGGGCTGAGAAGTGTGCTGAACGGTAGAGGAATGGCATAGTCCTTTTTCGAAATGTCACAGACATTAACTTGACACAAAAGACAGCTAGATGAAGGATGTCCCAACACTTACTCACACAAACTACTTTCTACAGACACGCAAACACATACAGTAGTCCTCCTTCACTTAAGCGCTGCTCAGCGTGGGAGGCTTCTCAGACTTGCTGGCCTGAAAACAGAGACTCTTTTCTTTCAGTATGCTTTTTTTTCACCATTCTGTCTTTTCTTTCCTGTCCTCAGTCTATTGTGAGGGACTTGTACTCAGAGCACTGAACACCATAAATTAGCCAGTGCTTTGCTGCTCCTCCAGGAGACGTGCAGCTGGACAAGTGACTCAGTTGTGAAATGTGGTGTGTAATTTTCACGAGGGCCAGGGGGAAAAAGGGAGGGGTGGGTGGCGTGAGAGCAATAAAAAAGGACTTTTCCTATGAAGGGGAGTGCTGTTTCCTGAGATCTTGAATAATTGGTATATATATATATATATATATATATATATGTACACACACACACCATACCGTGGTTACCATATACCATATATAACTATATAACTATATAACTATATAACTATATATATATATATATATATATATATATATATATATATATATATATATATATATATATATATAGTTTGTACAGGGTGTGTGTGTGCATGTGTCTCTGTACAGCATTACGAAACCAATACAATCATTTCCATAGAATAAAGGTTCTCATGAACCTCGCACAAACCCACACAACACACGAACACATCCTCTTGGGCCCTGCCCTCCTGTGGTAGGTAAAATATGTGGTGCTCACGTCAGACTCATATTTAATAAAATTGTCACCACAGTGATACTCTCCCTCTCTCCCAAACACTCATCCCCTCTTCTCGTGCTCTCACAGTGAGTCTGATGACTAGGCCCCGCATGTCTGTTCTAGCTCTATTTTCTCAGTTCAGAAGAATTTAATACACACCTGTTTGTCGTGTCAGATATCAGAGGACTGCCCCTATCACCCACATCAGATTTGTCCTGTTTTTTTTTTCCTTGTTTGCAGAATGAAGGTGGTCAGGTGTCTAATTCTGAAAACTCATAAACAACCAAGTGCATTATCACGATTAGGGTAGCTTTTATGCAAGGAGCGGTGATTATCGTATGTAACAGTGATCAGAAGGTTGTGAGTTCTAATCCCAAGACCCAAGCGCCCTTGACTAAAATGCTTTACGCAAAACAGCTCTGTGCTTTGGTTGAATTCCGGATAAACGTAGATAAACCAATGTGAATGTGTACAGCTAAAAGAAGAAAACAAAGTGAAACATGTTATGTTCACTTGATTTATGGAAATACAGCCACAAAAGTAACTGCACAGAGTTCTCTCTGGCACAAATGGAACGACTCAGCGTTAATCAGGGCTTGGACTATAAACTTTTACAACTGGCACCTCACAAAGACCTCAATAGACACAACTATATGACAAGAGCCAAATTAGCTTCAGTAAGAACTGGACCTGACAGGTCATCCTTCTCCCTCCCACACACAACACTGCTGAAAGTGAATCCAAGGCCAAAGCGTTTCAGGAAATAGAAAGTTTTAGTGCTGTAGTGAACGAGTAAAAGTGTACTTGTCTTCTACCTCTTTACCTTCCACTCCCACCCCACTCATAGTTGAGTGATTAATTCAGCGATGATGAGACTTTTTTTTATTGCTATGTCAATGCTACAGGTAGCACGTTATCTGTGTGGACTGATAAGCTGGTGGAACACAAACAGACTTCGCCCCATGGCAACAAAGCTTTGAGCACTGCCGCTGTTGCGAAAAAAAAATGTTTTCCTGATGGGTTTAACTCATCCTGTTTCTCAACTGATGGAATTAAATCACATCTGGCTGAGACAAACAGGTTGGCAATAGCGCTATTACTCATTGGCCCTCATGTCTGAAACATACCCAGAACAGGTGTGATAGAGATTTTTGTCACTAGAGCCTTTTATTATACTATACAGACTTGAGTCTTACACCTGAATCAGATCTACAGTATTAACATAGTCTCTTGATGAGCATTTGTAGCAAAAACACTGTGTTCTGCAGCAGATACAGTGGTGTGAAAAAATGTTGGCCCCCTTCACACCCCCTTAACACTTTTTCACACCACTGTAGGTTCCCTGTCTATCTAAATGCTATCCTTTTAAAGTGCAACTTAAGGTTTTAAACCATTAACAACAGATACGAAGACTGTAAAAACAATGCCTGAAAGAACTCCCTGGGAGAAAATTTCAATTAAAACATTATATACTGTATCTAGAACAGTAGCGGCACCAGCAGGATTATGAATCATTTGTTTTCTGAAGCAGTTTTTGAAATTTAAGAATAATTCACTGATTCAGATCTGCAGCTTAATCTTTGATTTGTACTTCTTTTAAAGGAATTATATAAAAAAAAAAAAAAAAAAAAAAAACACTATATGGACGAAGGTTTGAGGGTATTTCAACACCACTCCCTAAAGTTGGAACCAAACAATCGTATCAGATAGCTGCGTATGCAGATATCCTTTCACTGGGACTAAGAAGCTCAAACTTGTTCCAGCATGACAATGGGCTTGTACACAACACTCCATCCATGAAGAGATGGTTTGCCAAGGATGGAGTGGAAGAACTTGATTGGACTCTCTGGCACCCCAGACCTGTATGACATCACTAATGGGTCTGAAATGGACACAAATCCCCACTAGATCCAAAATCTAGTGGAAGGCTTGTCTTCCCAGAAGGATAGAGTTTATTACGACAGTAAATTGGGAATAAATCTGGAATGGAATGTTTAAAAAGCATATGATGGTTTGGGGCGGGGCACGGTGGCTTGGTGGTTAGCACGTTTGCCTCACACCTCCATGGTTGGGGGTTCAATTCCCGCCTCCGCCGTGTGTGTGGAGTTTGCATGTTCTCCCCGTGCCTCGGGGGTTTCCTCCGGGTACTCCAGTTTCCTCTCCCGGTCCAAAGACATGCATTGTAGGTTGATAGGCATCACTCAATTGTCTGTAGTGTGTGATTGTGTGAGTGAATGAGAGTGTGTGTGCCCTGCAATGGGTTGGCACTCTGTCCAGGGTGTATCCTGCCTTGATGCCCAATGACACCTGAGAACACCTGGCACAGGCTCCCCGTGACCCGAGTACAGATCGGATAAGTGGTAGACAATGAATGAATGATAGTTTGGAGTTCACTGGTATATTTGTAAAAGATCTGCAGTATGTTTTCTGAGCTTTACATGCTTTAAGCACTAAAATATATCAAATGTATTAATCAATTGTATTAATTGGTAGTAAAACCAGTGTGACCCTTCGGTATAAGATCAATGAAGCATTTTAATCCATCCATCAAGAAAACAAATGAATCACTGTAAAAACATCAACACTGTGACGCTATCACAACTGTAACGTAATCCTTCAGTTGATGTATGCATTGTTATAATGAAAGATGTTTTTGTATTCACTCCTTTTGTATGATAATACACAAAGCCTTATATGGCATGGTGTAGCTGAAATGTCACTCGGGCTTGTCTTTCATCACTTAAATTGCGACATGAAGGATACACCCACCGTCCTTTACCTGCATGACACAAAGCTAACACTGATGTCATCTGAACAATCAATCAAACATCTATATCCTGTATTAAAATGCTTTGTTTCACTGTAAGGAATGGAGAACACCTTGAAAATTCTGACCAGTTAAAACAACTAGGTTATTATTTTGGGTGTATTTCAGTGTGCTGTTTGCTTCTGGTACTTTGTTGCTGTTGTTAGTATATCAGGATCCATGTGAAACCTTTGCTGAAGCATGAAGTGCGTTAAGAACAACACAAATTAGGAACATCAGTCTGTTGGTTTTTTTTTACTTGTTTCAAAGTGCCCAAGTCATAGAAATTCCTATCTTCACCATTACATTCCAGCTGTAATCTCACCACCCTGCTCACAAAGCAGCTGTGGCTAAAGAGATCCAGAAATCCTTAAAAAAAATCCAAGTTTTGCATTACAGACAAAAAGGTATGAGCAAATTCAACACATACCCTGACTGAACAAATAATGACAGAACATCATCAAAATGTTTTCTTGATTTTTTCTTGAAATAAATGCGTAACAGAACAACCTTCAGATAACGAACGAGGTCTTCAGCATGAAATGGAATTCAGTCAGTCTCCCACCTCTCAAATTCCTGTCTCTACCCTTCCTGTCTCTGAGAACAAACACATTCCACTGGACGGGATAACCGAAACGTCTCCCCTTTATGGTATCCTTCCCCCACCAGATGGTCCATAATCATTTAACAGGACCTTTATCATTGTTTACATAACATTTAAACTCAGTTAAACTGATAATGAATAAAGAGTTTTAAAAATCCTTAAAGCCTGTCTCATCTTTTGTCTCCACACAAAATGCATGCATTTATGACCACTTGAAAGGTTGTGTCCTTGTTAATCCCTAGGCATTAACTCTATACATACCCATTTGAGTGAAAACAGAGAATTTGTGAAGCAGGACCAAGCAGGTCTGTAAGTGATTGCGTTGTGTGTGTGTGTGTGTGTGTGTGTGTGTGTGTGTGTGTGTGTGTGTCAGCAGACGTTTGTCCCTGCATGCATGTGTACTTTCAAGCTGCATTAATCATTTCATTCATCGTTCACAGCCATGATCTTCTAACAGGTGAAACGGACATACTCGATGTTGCTCTATTCGTTTTCGCTCTGATGGTTACCTGAAAATGATTACAACAGCAAGAGCAGGTTTCAACCTGAATTCCGATTTAATCAAGGTGCGTTCCGCTTTAGGAAACTTGACCAACCGTTCATTGCGATTTTGTTTCACTTTTATTTCTTAATCAATGTATCATCCATCATATTTTACTGCAACAGGAGAAGGGGGGTGGCAGGGGATTTTCAAACCTTTTTTTTTTATATAGGAAGTTTTATTTAATAAGTTTTATAACTTTGGTTCACTTCAGTAGACACTTTAGAAAATTACATTTAAATGCCTTGAAAATACACATTTATTTTAACACAGAATGGATGTCATTTTTATCATTGACAATATTTCAAGTAACAGAACAGAAAAGGAAAGAAAAGAAAAGAAAAGAAAGGAAAAGAAAAGAAAAGAAAAGAAAAGAAAAGAAAAGAAAAGAAAAGAAAAGAAAAGAAGTCTGTGTTTTAAATAATTCACAAACTTCTCGGAAACTCAGACATTTTAGCTTGATTCAGGGAAGGAAGACTGTTGTAAAACAGTAGTACTACTTAAATGCATTCCATTCAACTGCAAATCCACATGACAGAAATCCGACATGGATGAATATGATTGGTCTAAGGGAGGGCCTGTGGGTGGGACAAAAAGGCTGAGCTGCTTATAAAGCGGAACGTATCCCTCACTACTGCCCTGTGCATTCATTTGGCTGCCTTCCTGCTCTCTGTCCATTCTGCTTTTCTCTCACTCACTCACTGACTCACTCCAACCAAAATGAGCACAAGGTATAACTTCTCTCGTACTTCTGGGCCCCTGGCTCAGGTGTCCATCCAGCGCACCTCTACGGCACCTGCTTCCCGGGCAGCCAGCATCTATGCTGGAGCTGGTGGCCAGGGCACTCGTATCTCCTCAGCCTCCTATAGCGGTTTGCAAAGTGGGCCTGGATCCTCCTCCCTGTCCACCTCTTTCCAAGTAAGTGCCTCTGGGGCCACAGGAGAAATCATGGGCAACGAGAAGATGGCCATGCAGAACCTGAACGACCGCCTGGCCTCGTACCTGGAAAAGGTTAGGACCCTGGAGAAGGCAAACAGCAAGCTCGAGCAGCAGATCCGTGAGGCTCTGGAGAAGCGAGGCCCTGATGCACGTGATTACAGTCGCTATCAAGCCGTCCTGGATGACCTGCGCAAGAAGGTGAGTGACTTTGAAAAGCTTGCACTATTAGTTTCTCTAATTCTGGTGTGCTGCTGGTCCCAGAGAGCAGACACTGTGAAAGTATATTCACAGCTGTGGCCTTCAGACAATTTTTTACAGGGTCTCTTTGTTCTCCACCGCTTTCTTCCTTTTCCTTTTTTAAGTAGTAAAATGATTGTGAGAAAGGTGATCATTATTGTTATAATAATAATAATTATTAACATTATTTTAATGTCTCAACAATGCAAGGGATGTTTGGAAGGAAAGAAAGAAAGAAAGAAACAGCTGGTCTTTTCTGCCTGAGGACATCCAGGTGTTTTCCTAGTTTATTAGACAGGACTATTAAAGTCAGGTTTGACTGTCTGACAACAAAGGATGGGAATGAAGGAGCAGTGGTTTTAAAAGAACTACTAAAGTGACTACCTTAGTGGGGCCCCTAATTCATTCTTAAAGCTAGCATGCTACTGAATGAGCATTTATATCCTGTGTTTATTCACCACCACATACCAAGAAGTCTCTGTGGCTTCCTGCAGATTGAAATTCCAGGAATGGGGAGTTATATGTGGAAAAACTGAATGAGATGGAAAAAAGTTTAGACTGACCTTTTCTCACATGTCCCATTTGTTACATTTCACAGAAAGGATATTAACAGTTGCTAATGGAAAGAGGAATATCATTAGTAGATTTGTCTTTGTTCTGAGTTGAACTGATACTGAGAGAGAAATATGATTAAACACTGATATGATAAGCCAGTGCAGTTCACACCTCTTACACGCCAGAAGTAAATAAAGTGTAATGTTGAGTCAGCTATATGGTTGTCACTCAACAGACAAGCCCAGGAAACTTGATCACATATGAATGAGCCTAAAATTTGCGTTTGTCATGGTCAATCAAGCAAGAATGCGTCAAGGAATAAATGATAATAATCGTATATATATATAATAATTATTATTATTATTATTATTATTATTATTATTATTATTATTAAAATGCTAATATAATAAAACTTTTAGGGGTGAAGAAAAGTAATTCCAGGTTGTTTGAACTCTATACATATACAGTATGTAGCTCACACCCCTGTTAGCATTACCTATTAGCCATTGCAGCTAACTGACAGTGCATCACTGGTATATGCCACGATTGGTTCCTTTGCATTGCTACGATAATAGGATATGTTTTGCATATTACCATACAAATCTAATCCCTGGCTAGGTAAAGCAGGAAGCTTGAAATGGTCTCCACCCTGCCTCCATCACAAGCTTTGTGTTCCCTTAAACAGGCTTTGCCATTGAATTAGTTGTTTGTTAAAAATTATCTGCTGGACTCTGGCACCTGCTGTGCCTCTGCACTTATCTAAGCAAACGAAACCTGCAGAGCAAAGAGGACAGCTGTTTCCCTGGCAGATGATCACAGCCAGTACTTTGTTTTTAAATTTTACTTGACTGTTCTTTCCAAATTCTGTTTTATATTTTCCAATTTTTCAATCCACTGAACCGCCAAAGTTTGCTAACTCATACTTTCGGATTGTTCGTAGGTCTTTGATGCAACCGTGGATAACGCCCGATTTGTGCTCCAGATCGACAACGCTCGCCTGGCAGCTGATGACTTCAGAGTGAAGTATGTACACAAGTTTTTGCATAGCAAATGATATTTTCACTAGAAGTCCTTAAACTGTATGCATAATAAACGATCACCTGACCCCAGAATTGAATTGTCCGCTGCAGAAATGCATCACACTGTAGAGACTGACTGAACTTTTTTTAATAGGTATGAGTCTGAGCTGTCCATCCGTCAGTCAGTGGAGGCTGATATTGTTGGCTTGAGGAAGGTCATCGATGATACCAACGTGGGCCGCATGAACCTGGAGAGTGAGATTGAGGCCCTCAAGGAGGAGCTCATCTACCTCAAGAAGAACCATGACAATGTGAGTGAAATCTTGCATCTCCAAAATACACATGATGCACGAAGGGATTATTGCATAACTTTTGACCTTTGCATCATCATCTGTTTTATAGGAGGTAACGGAGCTGAGAAACCAGATTGCTCAGTCAGGAGTGCAGGTGGATGTTGATGCACCTAAGGGACAGGATCTGGCTCAGATCATGGCAGAGATGAGAGCCAAGTATGAGAAGATGGCCCAAAAGAACCAGGAGGAGCTCAAAGCCTGGCACGAGTCACGGGTACAGTAAAAAGCTGTGAAATATTTTGATGTTCCAATAATTCAGTCTGTTTCCTACCAGTAAAATATTGAATTGCATGGTAACCACTTTTCAGTTCATAAACTAAACATTAATATCATATGTATAGATCCAAGAAGTGCAGGTGCAAGTATCACAGAATACAGAGGCCCTCCAGGCTGGACGAACAGAAGTCAACGAACTCCGCAAACAGATTCAGACACTAGAGATCGAGTTGGACTCACAGAAGAGTCTGGTAAGTTCCTTTTGAATATTTCCATGTGGATGATGGTTTCCCCCCGCTGTCCAAAAACATATGTGGTAGGCTGATTGGCTCGAAAACTCGAAATTGCCTATAGTGCGTGTGGGTCTCCTGGCTCCCTTTCCATGGTGTCCCCTACCTTGTGCCCCAAGTCCCCTAGAATAATCTCTAGACTCCCTGTGACCTCGTGTAGGATAAGCAGCTCAGAAAATGGATGATTTAAACTTGTTTTCTGTTTGTTTTTGCAGAAAGCTTCACTGGAAGGCACACTACGGGACACAGAGATGCGCTACAATGCGGAAATCGAGCATCTGAATGCCATCACCCTGCAGCTGGAGGCTGAGTTGACGCAGCTGCGCAACAACATCCAACAGCAGACGCAGGAGTACGAGGTTCTTCTCAACATGAAGATGAAGCTGGAGGCTGAAATTGCAACCTACAGAAGACTTCTGGATGGTGGAGACTTCAAGTGAGTCAAAGCTTGAAACTGATGGTCATTTTTTTGGCCTGAATGTGTTGTTTCAAGAATCGTTGTTCTCAGCTAATAGAAAGGTTCCTTCTTAGGCTCGAGGATGCTGTTGACGAACAGAAAAAAGTCAAAGTGATGACCGTCACACAGACGCTGGTGGATGGAAAAGTGGTGTCCTCAACCACAGAGACCAAGGAAAGGAAGTTGTAATCAGACACCAAGCTTTCACCAGCAGCACAACACTAACAACTCATAAGCCTGTACTGACAAGCATTCACACACTCACAGTAGTGTGAAAAAGATATTTATTGTGTCTCTAGTGCCTTACTTAAATTGGGTCAGTGCTACTATATGTCTTAGTCTGAATTAATTTCATGGAGAGCATATTTAAAATTAACAGGAATCAAAAACAATGTTAATGACAGACCATTTTTGTTGAATATCACAGATATGGTGTGCATTGTTCACAATGTGTACAGTGTCTTGTTCGTTTGTTATGTTGTGTCCAACTGGTTATTTCCAATAAATTCATGCCACACTGTTCCTTTTGTGTCGATGTAAATTTCTAGTGTTGCATTGTCTGTTTTGATAGTATGAAAACCTATAAAAAACTAAAAGAGCACACTACTAAGTTAAGCACCAAATCATACTCGAGAATGATGAATGAATTAAGCTGCTATTGTAGTCCATACAGTTGGTGCAGCTATTTGCATGAATATTTACTAAGCAAAGTAGCAGGACCGGCCTGTACACAATGTGCAAGGTCACATGCTATTTAAATGACACAAGGAAGCTTTTTAGTTGTTTACACCTTGCATTTGATCAAGCTGAAACGTTCCACCTATACTTCAGTATAGTATTATATAAAAAAATACAATACATGCATCATTCAGTTTTCATGCAGTTATTTTTGCACCATAAATAATACATAAAAGACTACATGGATATGCATATGAAAGATCAAATACATATCATACCCTGTGACAGATTTCCATGATTTAGAATTATAGGGAATTTTGATACAAAACTGCAATATATAACAAAACTGAAGATATTGCATCTTGAAATACTCATGCAGAACATTTCAAGCCCTTGCAATTCGCAACTGTGACTTCTTCAATTCTGACCACAAGCTTTAAATAGGTTTCAATCCAGAGAGTGAGATGACCAAAGAATGCAAAATATAGATCTTATATTCCTGCAACCATTTCTATACTGCTCTGGATGTCTGTTTGAGATCATCATCTGGTTGTATCTGTAACCATGTTTTAGATTAAAATAATCCTGGCTGAAGAACAGTTCAGTTTGACCAAAACACAAACAACCTTGAATAAAGTGTACAGTTCAGAGCCTGTAATCTTTGGATTGATCTTTTCTTCACTCACAATATTACTCCTTGTGTGTTTGACGCACAGCGAGAAGATCCGTTTTCCTAGTAAATATTTTTGAACTGCCGTTTTATTCTTATCGTTATGATTATGGCTCTTTTGTTATGGCTAGCCTGCTATTACAGTGTTTGTGTTAGCTTTAAAGATGCACAAGGTTAGAATGGAGAAAAGAGTTAGGAATCATACTGGAGGAATTTTTACACAGTGCAGAACTGAAGGCCATTGAGGCCACAGTAGATGCAGTAATGTAATAGCTTTTTAGTGGTATGAAGAACATCACTACTGTAAGAAAAATAAAACGAAGAGGGCGTCAACTATCTTAATGGAGAAGAAGTTTATTGCAGTGTCGCAGTGACAAAATACATAAAGTACTCTGGGTTCATCAGAGTCAAAAAGAACGCAGGACAAATCCTGCTCAAACATTTTATACAGTGTTTCCCAGGTGTAATTTAAATGAGTTTCACTTTAAATGTAAATTTGTGTAAGAACTGGGTATCACCAAAATGGCCGGGTGATACTATCGTCTAGCCGGATGTCCTTAAATGGTATTGTTACAGGTGCTATCACCCAAATGGTCGGGCGATGCTCAATGGTAATCACGGTCACATCTACCCTTTGTTCAGTGATGGCCCTTGATGTCTTGCTGCCGCTCCCATACAATTGATTAGATTAAGTGTTCTAAATATTTGGCTGCTTTAGGCCTATGTAAAAATTAACTAAATGGAGTTAAACATATTTCTATATGATATGTAGGACTTTTTGGGAACAAGCTCTTTCAGATATGTGCTGTGGAGTGGAATTTGGGTTGAGGCAGTCTGTAATTTCTTACACTACCTAAAGTGTTTACATAATCCAGTATAGATTTTTCTATGCTAATATAGATCTGACAAACCATATCTTTCTTCACATTAGGCTCCCTACCTATTAACAAGCTACTAACTCTAATAATAATGCAGTAATATACTCATACTAATCATATATTTATGGATTTCTCCATTATAAAAAAGCTTGCCTGTAATAACAAGGGCACATCATGTACAGATCAACTTGTGTCATTTCTCCTCCAGCCTTCATGAGATCATCATCAGCAAAGGCAACACAAAAAAAGGATAATAAGTTTTCTTTAGCTACAGCTATTTGGATGGAGCATAAAATCCAGAATCTAAATGTTAAATCTAAAATTTTTCATTTATCACTGATGCAATTAGACTAAAATAGAATTTTATATACTTTCTACAAATGTGGCTATTGAATCAGGGAGCCAAATACACTCTATATAATTATGACCCTGGATGCCACAAGATGTTGTAAACATTTCTTTAAGATTCTGGTCCATGTTGACATGATTGTATCACACAATTTGAAGATGATAAATTGTAGCCATGAAGGGATGCACATGCTCAGTAGCAATACTCAAATAATCTTTGGCATTCAAGTGATGATCGATTGGTATTAACAGCCCAAAGTGTGCAATGAAACCATTCCCCACACCATTACACCACCCCCACCAGCCTGGACTGCTGACACGAGGGAGGTTGGATTCCATGGATCCATGCTGTTGGCGTCAAATTTTTACTCAACCATCTGTGTGCCACAATACAAATTGAGATTCATCAGAACAGGCTGCATTTTTTTCGGTCTTTAAATATCCGGTGTTGGTGATTCTGCCATCTGCAGCCTCAGCTTTTTGTTCTTGGCTGAGAAAAGTGGAAGCTAACATGATCTACTGCTGTTGTAGCACCGCTACCTCGTTGTTAGGGTTAGCCTTAACGTAATTCTGAGATCTCACCACAACTGTGCAAAGTGGTTATCTGAGTTACTGTAGGCTTTGTGTCAGCTCAAACTATTCTGGTCATTCTCCTTTGACCTCTGTCATAAGCAAAGCGTTTTCATCTGCAGATCTGCTGATCAGTGTTTTTTTTTTTGTTTATTACACCATTCTTAGTAAACTCTAGAGATTGTTGTGTGTGAAAATTCCAAACGCAATCCAAGTATTTACCATAGTTGTGAACAGATTTGTTACACATGGGAAAAATTGGTGAAACTCATTAAACCGTTTTACTTTTCCACTGCTCCAAAGTGTAGGTTTTGTGTGCCTTACACAAGGCTGTGCATCTTTGTGTGTTTGTATATCTTTGTCTCCTCCTATACATCAGAGGCCATAAATTCCACCTCTAAAGGCCCTTGATGCAAAGGCATTCAGCTCAGCGGTCATTTTTGTGGCTGTAGTTTTTTAGTGTTTAGCAACCGTTCTGTTAAATGTCTATTAAATGTCCTAGTTCAGGAGTCTTGTGACCACTGATTGTGTTTGCCAGGCTAGTTTGTCTCTGCATTTCAATGTCTTTGGCTCTTAATTATAGTAAGTATCACATTGCTGCCACACAGCTCCTGGCTCCTGGCTTTGTTTTTATGTTACTGTCTCAACAGTTTTTCACATGTTCTCCTCATGTATGTGTGAGGTTCCTCAGGCTTCCTCTAGCAGATTATGCTAAATTGCCCCTACACATGAGTTCTCTTGCCAGGGATTGGCATTGGATCCACTGCTGCATGTTTGTTTTTACAGAGATGTGGCTCAGCGACAGAGTTCTGGACGCCGCCATTCAGCTAGATGGGCTAACCGCGTTTCGTGCCGACAGAAATGCAGCTCTGTGCGGTAAGACTCGCGGAGGTGGCTTGTGTGTTTACATCAACACGAAATGGTGCAAGAACTCTGTGCTTGTTTATAGCTAATGTTCATTGCTAGTGGAGTTTGTGACTGTTATATGCAGACCATTTTATTTACCACGGGAATTCACCACCGTATTCATTGTCAGATGTGTACATTTCCCCCAGCGCTAATGCAAAAGATGCTCTGTGTGAGCTCTACGGAGCTATTAGCGAGCTGCAGAATGCTCACCCCGACGGACTGTTTATTATCGCTGGAGATTTCAATCATGCAAATCTCAAGTCTGTTCTCCCTAAATTCCATCAGTATGTGGACTTTGCAACCAGAGGCGTGAACACACTGGATCTTGTTTATACAAACATTCCCGGCGCATATCGTGCAGAGCCCCGCCCCCACCTTGGCTACCACATCTCTGTTATGTTGATTCCAGCATACAGACCGCTCGTCAGACTCTCTAAACCGGTTCTGAAACAGATTAAAACCTGGCCAGAAGGAGCCATCTCTGCTCTTCAGGACTGTTTTAGTGCACTGACTGGGACATGTTCAGGGAGGCTGCAACCAACGGTACCACAGATTTGGAGGAATATACATCATCAGTGACCAGCTACATCAGCAAGTGCATCAATGACGTGACCATCTCCAAATCCATCACCACACATGAGCTGCTGAAATCCAGGGACTCTGCCTTCAGAGCTGGAGACAAGGATGCCCTAAGAACAGCACGGGCTAAACTGTCTCGAGCTATCAGGGAGGCAAAGCATACACACCCCCAGAGAATCCACGGCCACTTCCAGAGCAGTGGTGACACTTGGCGCATGTGGCACGGCATCCAGTCCATCACCAACTACAGGCCAGCTCCACCTGCCTGTGACAGTGATGCCTCCCTTCCAAATGCGCTGAACAGCTTCTACGCTCGGTTTGAGGCACAGAATGATGTGACGGTGAGGCAGACCATCCCTCCTCCAGAGGACCAGGTGCTCTGTCTCACCACGGCCGACGTGAGGAAAACTCTATGCAGAGTTAACCCATGGAAAGCTGCTAGACCAGAAAACATTCCTGGCAGAGTGCTCAGGGAATTTGCAGAACAGCTAGCAGATGACTTCACTGACATCTTCAACATCTTCCTGAGCAGCGCCATCGTCCCAACGTGCCTAAAGGCCACTATCATCATCCCCATCCCGAAGAATTCTCCAGTGTCCTGTCTCAATGACTACTGTCCCGTTGCACTCACACCCATCATCATGCAGTGCTTTGTGTAGCATGAAGAGGCTCGTCATGAGCCAAATCAAGGACCTGCTGCCACCATCACTAGACCCAGTTGATGCAGTTTGTGTATCGTCCAAATCGCTCCACGGATGATGCCATCAGCACAACTCTCCATCTGTCCCTCACACACCTGGAACATGTTGTTCATCGACTTCAGCTCAGCATTCAACACAATCATCCCTCAGCACCTGACCAAGAAGCTGAGTCTGCTGGGCAGCAACATCTCCCTCTGCAACTGGATCCTGGACTTCCTGACTGGGAGACCTCAGTCAGTCTGGATCGGGAACAGCACCTCCAGCGCCACCACACTGAACACAGGAGCTCCTCAGGGCTGCATGCTCAGTCCACTGCTGTTCACCCTGCTGACTCACGACTGTGCAGCAATGCACAGCTCCAACCACATCATTAAGTTCGCCGATGACACAACCATGGTGGGTCTCATCAGCAAGAACGAGGAGTCAGCATACAGAGAGGAGGTGCAGAGGCTAACAGCCTGGTGTAAAGCCAACAACCTGTCTCTGAACGTGGAGAAAATGAAAGAGATGGTTGTTGACTTCAGGAGAGCACAGAGTTACTATTCTCCACTGAACATCAACGGGTCCAACGTGGAGATAGTCAAGAGCACCAAATTCCTCCGTGTTCATCTGGCGGAGGACCTCACCTGGTCACTCAACACCAGCTACATCACCAAGAAAGCCCAGCAGCGTCTCTACCTCCTGCGAAGGCTGAGGAAGGCTCATCTTCCACCTCTCATCCTGACCACCTTCTACAGAGGGACCATAGAGAGCATCCGCAGCTGCATCACTGCCTGGTTCGGGAATTGCAGAACTGAACTGAGAACTGAACTGAACAGAACTCACACACACACACACACACACCTGATATTGTTTACATGCACATGTCACTTTAATATTTGTATTATAACTTGAAATATTATATCTGTGTTAAGTATCTCTGATGCTATTCTTGCACTCACTGTACACCACTGTTCTTTGCACTCACTGTACAACACTGATCTTTTTTTGCACACAGTCGGCGTTATGTGTCTTGTTTGTCTGAAAAGTAATTTAAGTATACTTGAATCTAATAATTACAATCGCACTATACGGTGTCACCCAGATTGGATTCCTTTTGAGTCTGGTTCCTCTCAAGGTTTTTGCATACTTGAACCTGAGCCTTAAATGATGTAGGGATAAGCAAATTACTGTGTGATGAAATCAGTGTGAGGGAGACATCCACTCCTGAACGTCAGAAGGACAAAAGGAGCTGATAGTGGACTTCAGCATGAAGCAAGAGGGGAGTTACGGCTGTAGTGTGTTCACATCACATAGGACGATGCATCACATAGCATCTTTACCACCTTAGATGCTTAAGAGTCTTTAAAGTACCCTCTAATGTGGAACTTTTAGACCTGCCCCATCCTGAGCACTCTGAGAGGAAGCATCACATTCTGGTTTGGGAAAAGCACCAAGTAGGATAGACGAACTCTCCAGAGGGTGCACTAATCTCCCTGACCTGCAGTCTATCTACAACAACCTGTTCTGAACCAAGGCCATGAAGCTAGTAAAGCCATCCAAACAACGGATTCTTTTATCTGTTGCTGCCAGGGAAGCACTTCTGATCCCTGAAGGCCAACACAGAGAAAATGAGAAGCAGCTTCTTCCTGCAGGCCATTCAGCTTTAACAGGGACGACACATAAGACAAGAGGTTGGAGGTTTTCTGGACTTTGCTACACAGTATGAATACCTCAGCCAGATTTTTGCATATATTACACTAATTGCACACATCAGCATCTTTATTCACAATAGATATGCTGGTCTGCCTACTATCCATACTGTTCAGATTTCTATTTTTTTCTACTTTTTATGAAACAGACAGTCTAAGCATTTCAGTACATGTCATGCAGGTAAATGTCTTACTGTGTATGGTTGTGACAAATACATTTTGAACTAGAATTTGAGACTTGGGAGCAAGCGTCTGGTCGAAACGTACTTTCCACAGATGTCATTCTGTTGATAATTAGATCTTTTATAAAAAATAACTGAATCTCAAAGTCTGCATTATATTTATAGAACCAAATCTGATGCTTTTAGGTAGCAACAGAGATGCACAAGATTTCCCAGGTAGGTAAACGTGCAAATTGAGATTCATCAGAACAGGCTGCATTTTTTCAGTCTTTAAATATCCGGTGTTGGTGATTCTGCCATCTGCAGCCTCAGCTTTTTGTTCTTGGCTGAGAAAAGTGGAAACTAACATGATCTACTGCTGTTGTAGCACCGCTACCTCATTGTTAGGGTTAGCCTTAACGTAATTCTGAGATCTCACCACAACTGTACAAAGTGGTTATCTAAGTTACTCTAGTGACTTTGTGTCAGCTCAAACTATTCTGGTCATTCTCCTTTGACCTCTGTCATAAGCAAGGCGTTTTCATCTGCAGATCTGCTGATCAGTGGGGTTTTTTTTTGTTTATTACACCATTCTTAGTAAACTCTAGAGATTGTTGTGTGTGAAAATTCCAGGCACAAACCAAATATTTACCATAGTTGTGAACAGATTTGTTACACATGGGAAAAATTGGTGAAACTCATTAAACCGTTTTACTTTTTCCACTGATCCAAAGTGTAGGTTTTGTGTGCCTTACACAAGGCTGTGCATCTTTGTGTGTTTGTATATCTTTGTCTCTTCCTCAACAGTTTTTCACATGTTCTCCTCACTTATGTGTGAGGTTTAGGTCCTCTATCAGATTATGTTAAATTGCCCCTACACATGAGTTCTCTTGCCAGGAATTAGCACTGGATCCATCTTAGGCCTCACCAGGTTAAAGCAGTGACTGAAGATGAGTGAATGAATGAATTTGATTGTATGCTTAACACCTATCCCTTAGGTACTCTGTTTTATCTCTAAATTATAAACAAATGCACGTAAGTGAATAGGGATTCTTTGAAGCCCTGACAGTTACGTCATATTATGTTGAATGTCATAACTCATATCTCTAAGTGATGATTGTTATACCTCTTTTCATAGTTGTCACACACTGTTAAAAGGCTTTCAACCAAATGTGACTCACCTGCTATATATACATTGCTATTTAGGTACTTCAAAGTTACTTTTTCAAGAAGGTGTTGATTCTTTACATGAGAAGACATGCCTGTAGAAGAATTAGGCTACGTATATAAGCCATGCTAATTATTACTTCTGCTTGTGTTCTGTATAAGACCCAAAATAGAACATGTCGTGTTTCCTTTGTGGTTTTTGTTCAGTTGGTTGGTTGTATAGCATAGTTTGTTTAGTTTTTTTTCTTCAATGAATCCCCATATAACATGTCAAAAGGGAACAATAGATCTATGTACAAGTGTAGCATGTCAGGTCCTGCTTTCAAGCAACAATGCTAACCACATCTGCATTCTGCATTTTTTTTTATTTTGCATGTCACCCTTTTTATAAAAACTCTTAGCTTTAATATTATTTTATATCAAATCAGGGAGATGAGCCCAATGAACTGATTCTTGAATAACGGACATCTACTGGCAATGTGCAATCATTACGTATAGAAAGTTCCACTGCGGTTTCTTCTGAAAGGAGCACTTGTGGCAGGCTGTGTTGCAGATTTTCCACTCAAGTGGTCCCTCCTCTTTCACTGCTTCTTGAAAGAGCTCCTTTGAAAGTTAAAAATGAGAGAACAGCCTGAAACGTTGCAACATACAGTATATGGAGCATACAGGGTGTCCCGAACATGGACTAATGTGGCACTTATTTAACTAATTAACTGTTAAGTTATGCCCTTGACAGCGGATGTTCATGGATGTCACTTCTCGGTTGGTCCACAACACTTCCAGTCTTTTTGAATCGGCTGAAAGGTTTAGCAGCAGTGTCCATCATTACTTTGCAGCAGCTTCCCAATCCAACCATGAGAATGATTTCAATCATGTTCTTACACTGATCAGGCATAACATTATGACCACCTGCCTAATATTGTGTTGGTCCCCCTTTTGCTGTTAAAACAGCCCTGACACATCGAGGCATGGACTCCACTAGATCCTTAAAGGTGTGCTGTGGTATCTGGCACCAAGATGTTAGCAGCAGATCCTTTAAGTTCTCTAAGTTGTGAGGTGGAGCCTCCATGGATCGGACTTGTTTGTCCAGCACATCCCACAGATGCTCGATTGGATTGAGATCTGGGGAATTTGGAGGCCAAGTCAACACCTCAAACACTTGTTGTGCTTATCAAACCATTCCTGAACCATTTTTGCTTTGTGGCACGGCGCATTATCCTGCTGAAAGAGGCCACAGCCATCAGGGAATACCGTTTCCATGAAAGGGTGTACATGGTCTGCAATAATGCTTAGGTAGGTGGTACATGTCAAAGTAACATCCACATGGATGGCAGGACCCAAGGTTTCCCAGCAGAACATTGCCCAAAGCATGACACTGCCTCTGCCGGCTTGCCTTCTTCCCATAGCGCATCCTGGTGCCATGTGTTCCCCAGGTAAGCGATGCACACACACCCAGCCATCCACGTGATGTAAAAGAAAATGTGATTCATCAGACCAGGCCACCTTCTTCCATTGCTCAATGGTTCAGTTCTGATGCTCACTTGCCCATTGTTGGTGCTTTCTGCGGTGCACAGACTTCAGCACCCTGACTGATCTGCGGCTATGCAGCCCCATACACAAGAAACTGAGATGCACTGTGTATTCTGTCACCTTTCTCTCAGAACCAGCATTAACTTCTTTAGCAATTTGAGCAACAGTAGCTCGTCTGTTTGATCGGACCACACGGGCCAACCTTCGATCCCCACATGCATCAATGAGCCTTGGCCACCCATGACCCTGTCCCCAGTTAACCACTGTTCCTTCCTTGGACCACTTTTGATAGATACTGACCACTGCAGACCGGGAACACCCCACAAGAGCTGCAGTTTTGGAGATACACTGATCAAGTGTACAAGATTACACTTGCCCATTTTTCCTGCTTCTAACACATCAACTTTGAGGACAAAATGTTCACTTTCTGCCTAATATATCCCACCCACTAACAGGTGCCATGATGAGGAGATCATCAGTCTTATTTACTTCACCTGTCACTGCTCAGAATGTTATGCCTGATCGGTGTATATCTAAAATAAGTCTGAAAATGTTTGAAAGACATTTTGCTAAAAATGTATTCTATAATGAATGACTGTACATTCAAAACATTTTTAAGACAGATTTTTTTAGAGCCCATTTAACCCAAACATTAAATAGTAGGCCATGTCTAAAAAATAATGATACTTCTAGAGTATGGTAAAACACAATTTAAGCCTAAGGATATATTTATCTGAAGCCTTTATAATTGCCCTGATAACATATGGCTTGCATCTTTAGTATTACTTAACTATTTTTATATTTATATTTATTGTCTTCTGAGAACAAACACTATTTTTTCTGATAGTCTCACCATCATCCCAGTTTGAAGCCAGCACTTGTGTAATGGACCATAACAACTCATTCATTCATTCATTCATTCATTCATTCATTCATTCATTCATTCATTCAGTTATCTTCAGTACCTGATTCAGTTTGGTCAGGGGCACAGTGGATCCGGGAGTTATTCTGGCAAGACTAAGCACAAGGTGAAAGAATTCGCCTCAGATGGGACAGAGTCACACAATCATTCACGCCTAGGGGCAATCTTGCATAGTCAAACCACATAATTGCATGTGTTGGACAGTGGGAGGAAACAGGAAAACCCAGAGAAAATGCATGCAAACACAGGCAGAACATGAAACACTCAACCCAGTGCTGGCCTGCTATAAGAATTTGTCATTTATTTTCTTATTTCCAACTGTCTTCTACGACTGTCTGTTTTCACCATTTTAAAACCAGTTTAATTAATTACAGGAAGTAGGGGCATTGGTGGCTCAGTGGTAGTTTTCTCGCCTATCATGTGGAAGGCCCGGGTTCGATTTCCAGTCAATGCCTCAACTCCAGCCACTGGATGCAGTGCCGGTCCCAAGCCCGGAAAAATGGGAGGGTTGCGTCAGGAAGGGCATCCGGTGTAAAACATTTGCCAAGCTGTTGTGCGGACCAGTTGGTCCGCTCTGGCGACCCCGAACAGGGAGCAGCCGAAAGCAACTTTTTCTAATTAATTACAGGAAGTCACTGTGCCATCAGCGTTGTGGAAGACCCCACACACTCCTCACACACACACTTCACCCTCCTGCCATGTGGAAAAAGGTGCCGAAGCAGTCAAGCTCTCACAGCCAGTTTCTTCCCCCAAGCCATCAGACTCCTCAATATGCAGAGCTTGGACTGACACCAACCCACCCACACACACACACACACACAAACTCAACCGCACTCCCTTTGCAATTTTTGCACATTTCTTTTTAGACTGCTCCTTTCTTGCTGTATTGAATTACTTATTGCCTTTTGTACTGTCTTGCACAGTTTGCGGACATGCACTTTGTGCAGTTCTGTGCGGGTCTATGCAGTGTACTTTGTTCTGTGTTGTCTCCTGTAGTTCTGTGTTTTATATAACACCATGATCCTGGAGGAACCTTGCTTCATTTTACTGTGTACTGTACCAGCTGTATATTTTTTTTAAATGAAAATAATAAATGAATAAAAGCTTCTTGACTTCTCTTCCCCTTCTTGAAAGGAAGCTTTCTGCTCATATTCCTTCCATGTTAAATCCATGTCTCGCTTGCAATGGTAAGTAATACATTACTTGATACATTAAATAGAAGGTCCTGTAGGGAACTGAAGAGTGAGAGATTTTGCTCTTTTTTACGATGGCCTTCTTTAGCTCAGCAAAAACATGCTTTATTTGAATTTAATAAGGATGCAGCCCCATGTATTTTGCATTTGGAGTTGGTGAGATTAAATTTAACCACTGCATTGCTGGTCAGAAACTACATACCGTACTGTATGTCTATTTTGTTCCCTGATGTCAATTTTGCCTTTTCAGTAGGTTGTCCTCACTTCCTGTGCAATATCTCACTGATTTTGTGAACAAATGAGTAACTTTCTTTTCTTTTCTAGAGGCTTCTTCTTAGTCACATAAGCTAAAAGTAGCTAAGAAAAAAAAAAAGAAGTAATAGTCCAAAGCACTGAAGGCTAGCCGTTATATTTTCCCCTGGCCATGTGTTAGTCATCATGGTGTGGTGTGTGGCACATGGCCCCACCGTTCTGGCTTCATCCACATTTAATTTCGGGGAAAACCCAGAGGAATGCTAAGCAGGGTTACCATGGTAGTCTGTAATAAAAACTCCTAAATTTGGGCTTCTCCATGGAAACCAGACTTTTGGTTTGACCTGGGAGGATAAGCAAAAGCGTATGCTATGGCTGGAACAGCTTACTCATTCCTTATACCAACATACAGTCTTACTAACATAAGAAAGTAGCTTCATTAGAAAGTACCATGTATCTGTATTTTCACACAATGTGTTACTCAATGTTACAAACAACAGAATTTGAATTTGAATACTACACAAAGAACTGGTAACAATTCTAAAGAAAATAGGTTTCCATTACATGTATGAATTTTACCCTGTTCCATAAACATGTAGTGAAAATATAATGAGAGCACTGGGACTGTTTTTGTGCTATAAGGCTGTAATATCATAAACTTCGTTATGTATAAATAGATCATTTGGAGGAGCCGAATAGAAACATATAAGAAGTAGCCACATCTGTTAACAAATTCAAGAATACAGTAGATAAAAAAAAACAAAAATAATAACCACACAAATGGGGAATAAGATCCAAGAGGACTAAGATGAACTCGAGTCATGTAACCCGAATTCACAGACCTTATTGACAGTGCTGCCATTACAACCACTAGATAGAAAGATAGACAGACAGATAGATAGATAGATAGATAGATAGATAGATAGATAGATAGATAGATAGATAGATAGATAGATAGATAGATAGACAGACAGACAGACAGACAGACAGACAGACAGACAGACAGACAGATAGATAGATAGATAGATAGACAGACAGACAAAGACAGACAGTGAGAGAGACAGATAGATAGACAGACAGACAGACAGACAGACAGACAGACAGTGACAGACAGTGACAGACAGACAGACAGACAGACAGATAGATAGATAGATAGATAGATAGATAGATAGATAGATAGATAGATAGATAGATAGATAGATAGATAGATAGAGAAAATAACGTGGTTTAGGCCACACCCACAATAGTGTGAATTCTGATACAGATAAACATAATTGCCACACTAAACAGAAACAGGCATTGCGTTATATCTCTTGTGTGTGTCATGTCAGTAATCAGCAGCTTCTCATCATCTTCCCACTTGCACAATCTCTGAGAGCAACTCCAGTTCTCACTAAAGTCTTGAGTGTCTATAATCATGCTCACATTCCGTCACACTTCAAAGCATTCACATGCTCTCTCTCTCTCTCTCTCTCTCTCTCTCTCTCTCACACACACACACACACACACTAGTATGACCTATGACCGAGTGTCTTTGTTACGAGATAGTAGTGAAGTGGTAAAACTTCAACCACCAGAATTTCATCGACCAACATTTCACACGCTTTTAGATCGAAAGGCCATAAAGAAATATCATTAAATATCATTAGGAGACTAATTAATGAGTCCTTTTTTCAGGGAAGTGATTGCTACAAGCTCTATTAGAGGTTTCCAAGGAAACCATGTACGGTCGACTTCCACTGAGGAATTTTGCAGACACAATGAGGTACTGAGATAAATCTTAGTCTAGAGAACCTCAGGGGCCGAGAAAATATAATCCAAAAAGACGGGGCAACTGAGCCAAGCCCCTTTTTAACGGAGCATGGGAGAGTTCCAAACTGTTTAGCTTCATTGTCACGGGATAGGGGATTGAAAAATGCCTGGGCAAGAAGTGCATGGAGTAGCACTTGTCTGGTCTTAATCTTTATTTTAGAAGCAGAGATGCCTTGTAAGGGCTTTGAGAAGCCTTCACAGAATCCTGAAACCTTCTAAGACATTTCTACATTTGTTGGGTTTACAAGAGAAGAAAACCAGACATTATCTATATTTATATAAGTAATGACTTAATAATTCTTTATAGGCAAAACACTTGCTTCAATCTGACATTTCACCAGGACTTTCACTTGGCCATTGTATTTTATTTTATTCATTAAGCAGATGTGTCTTTTTCATCAAGAAATCAGCACCAAAGCTCCAGCCAAACCCAGTGCAGATTAATGGTATGAGTATAGGAAGTACTGACACTGTGTAGTGGTGTAAACTGAAAGCTACACTGATTGAATCCAGAGGTGTCTTTTGTATGAAAGAAGTCCTTCACAATACAGACATTATTGGAAAACAACCACAAAAAAAAAATGCTTTCATGCAGCTTCAAAAAGAAGTTTCTCTTCAGAACATTACAGGGGAATATTGTCTTTTTTTTTTCTTTTTTTCCTAACTGGCCATAAAAAGAAATATGCCCTGCTGACCAAGTCACACAGTAGAAGGTTCAGGGGTCACACTGTAATAACGCCCCTGAATGACCAGCTTTCTGTCTTTCTCATTGGTTAAGCTGATCAGAGTCCTTGGTTACTTCAGATCTGACCAAAAAAGGGATTTTTAGTGCTACCGGGAATCTGTCTCCCCCACCGTCTGGGGAAGTGACTGACGTGTTATGCAGCACAAGGAAAGAATTTTGCAAACATGGTCTGGTATTAACTCAGATCCCGTAACAAGGGAATGCTAAATCCCGAGGGCTAAAAAGAGAACGTAAGCCTAGAATAGAGGATAGTAGAGATTACTTAACTTAGGGTTTTTAACAGCATTCATGTGAAAACTGTAGGATGGTCATTGCTCCCAGCCTGCAAGTAGGATCTTATCCTGATGTTATCAACAGTTACCGGTGGTAAACATCATTTAAGCATGGGTGTGCCAAGTGACTTCAGTGCAAACATTTGCAATGCTTAATCTTCCAGGGTTAGAGAAAACAATTAAGGTATCTGACTTCTTAGTTGATTAGTCCCATTCTCCTCTGTTGTTTTTTCCCCATCATTAAACTTGTGTACATCATACTTTAACACTGTACTGAATCATCATGTCACAATTTGTTGAGACTTGTCAGTGGATATGTCTGGGAGCAGTACAATAAAAAAAAAAAAATCATTACATGAGTAATGTAGTACAGCATTAACTTTATGAATGAAAGATGTGTGTTTGGTTACAGATCTTGTCTGAGTGCTCTGAAACAGACACTGAAAGAGTATTTAAGAGAAGAAGAAGAAAATCAGTGGGTATCTGACTCCAATTAAGAGACTCTGTTTGTAGAGATATGCTGCATGTATGTACAAGTGATCCTGCTTGTGGGTGATCTTCTATCCTGGGAAAATCAATACTTCTGATCACCTCCGAGTCACATACGGAAAATCATGTGAAAGTGAAAACAAGCCTGTTTATACAAGTATGGTTTTATTTATGCCTTTTGTCATAGAGTGTGTCCTGGCATTTTCAACATTTCTGATTCTATCAGTGGTTCATTATGGCCACCATGCAAAGGAACAGGGCGGCCCTCTGTTAGCCTAAATAACAAGGATTGTGTCAGTTTGCAAGAGGTGAGATTGAGAGGATCTGATGCTGGTTTGGTGTAGCTGCCAGTTTTTATTCCAGTAAAACATGAGGGTTACACCCAGTAGTTATATGCAGATCATCTGATTAAACAAGTATAAACAGATACTCTTGTTTACCTGGAATGAAAATGTGTAGATACACTGGCACTTTGTGAAGCTGAAGGAATTGAAGACCTCTGACCTGATGGAACAGTTATATCAAAAAATATCTTGGTTTTCTCACACTCTTATGCTGTGCACACAATGGCTGGATCTGAGGCATTAATGATCTTCTGATGAACCTTTTTCTTGTCTTGAGTAGCCAAGCTGAACCCAGGTCTATTTTGTACCCAGCAATTTCTTTCTTCTATTAACTCAGCTGTTGTGTTTGCACCCAATGGGACTTTGAACCAAGAACATTTAGATGTTATCACCTAAACAGCCAAAAATCTCAAACACACCCTGTAAAATAAACACTGTTCATCCCCTTTTTATACATGTTGTAGTGCTACAACTAGGAATTGAAATGGACTTAAATGAGATTTGTACCATTTCATTTACACAGTAGTTTGATGGATTAGTGTTGCATTCTGGTCGAATTCCCCAGCTTTGCATCAGGATTGTCTCCACCACAACCGTCACCAGTAGAGAGCAGTTACTGATGGATAAATTATTTATAGAACATGTCCATGGTTTGAAAGTGCAAAATTCTTTTTTAGTTGTGACACAAAGGTTTATTAACCTAAAACAAACAAAAAAACAGAATTTGCTGATTGTATACACCAATCAGGCATAACATTATAGCCACCTGCCTAATATTGTGTTGGTCCAGCCCTGAACTATCGAGGCATGGAATCGCAGCAGCAGTACCTTTAAGTTTTGTAAGTTGCGAAGTGGAGCCTCCATGGATCGGACTTGTTTGTCCAGCACATCCCACAGATGCTCGATTGGATTGAGATCTGGGGAATTTGGAGGCCAAGTCAACACCTCAAACTCGTTGTTGTGCTCATCAAACCATTCCTGAATCATTTTTGCTTTGTGGCACGGCGCATTATCCTGCTGAAAGAGGCCACAGCCATCAGGGAATACCGTCTCCATGAAAGGGTGTACATGGTCTGCAATAATGCTTAGGTAGGTGGTACGTGTCAAAGTAACATCCACATGGATGGCAGGACCCAAGGTTTCCCAGCAGAACATTGCCCAAAGCATGACACTGCCTCTGCCGGCTTGCCTTCTTCCCATAGTGCATCCTGGTGCCATGTGTTCCCCAGGTAAGCGATGTACACACACCCGGCCATCCACGTGATGTAAAAGAAAACATGACTCATCAGACCAGGCCACCTTCTTCCATTGCTCAGTGGTTCAGTTCTGATGCTCACGTGCACATTGTTGGTGCTGGTGCACCCTGACTGTTCTACGGCTATGCAGCCCCATACGCAAAAACTGCGATTCACTATGTATTCTGACACCTCTCTATCAGAACCAGCATTAACTTCTTCAGCAATTTGAGCAACAGTAGCTCGTCTGTTGCATCGGATCACACGGGCCAGCCTTCACTCCCCACGTACATCAATGAGCCTTGGCCGCCCATGACCCTGTTGCCGGTTCACCACTGTTCCTTCCTTGGACCACTTTTGATAGATACTGACCACTGCAGACCAGGAACACCCCACAAGAGCTGCAGTTTTGGAGATGCTCTGATCCAGTGGTCTAGCCATCACAATTTGGCCCGTCGTCAAACTCGCTCAAATCCTCAACTTTGAGGACAAAATGTTCACTTGCTGCATAATATATCCCACCCACTAACAGGTGCCATGATGAGGAGATCATCAGTGTTATTCACTTCACCTCTCACTGGTCATAATGTTATGGCTGATTGGTGTAAGTATTTACCCTAAATACTTGGCATAATCAGCTTTGCCTGCAATTACAACTGCTGGGATATATTTCTGTCAGGCTTTGCACATCTAAATTTTGATATTTTACCTGCTTTGATATTTCATGAATAAATTTGGATGGAGACCATTGGTGAACAGCATTTTCCAAGCACTGGGTTTTGTAGCACTGCAGCTTTGACAGTATGCTTAACACTGGTTTCCTGTTGGACAGTGAACCTCCTCCTCATTCTCATGTCTCTTGGAAACTGGAACAGGTTTTTCTTTTAGGGTTCTCCTGACGTTGACTCCATCCATCTTGCCCTCAATCTGTCAGTTTCCCAGTCTCTAATCATGATGCTACTGTCATTTACTGTGGGGATAAGATTTTCCAAGAGACGAGCAGTATTGGGTTTCCACCAAACACAGGGCTTTGTAATAAGGCCAGTATGTTCAGATTCATCAACCCAGAGAACCTTTTTCCACATTACATTGGGGTGCTGAGAGATGGGACTTAAATAGGCCTTTTTGCAATATTGGCCTCCTTCTCACCACTCCTTTATAAAGGCCAGCTTTGTGAAGTGCCCCTCTGTGTGTTTCCGGTGAACAGCTTTTCCACTTATTTCACCTGTGGATAGCTCCACAAACAGTTTCCAAAACTTTTCCAGGACCTGTTAGGTAAGTAACCTGCACATGTGCTTTGGCCGATGATGACATCACTCACTTCTACAACACATGAGTGACAAGAGAGGAACGTTGTGGACACAGAAGGGGTGAGCTCCACCCATCTGTCTATCCATACACACATACATCCAAAAATACTTGCATACATCCTCTACATCGCTTATCCTATTGGGTCACGGGGAACCAGGAGCCTATCCCAGGAGTCTCAGAACACAAGGCGGGGTACACATTGGATAGGGTACCAGTCTATCACGCAGCACAATTGCATACACACTCACTCACCCATTCACACATCACGGACAATTCAGAGATTCCAATCAGCCTACAATGTATGTCTTTCTGGTGAACAGCTTTTCCCATCTCACCTGTTGTTAGCTCCAGCCAGTCCACCGATGGTTGGTAGATCGTGCCATATAGTACGTAGAGTCATGATCGTGGCATATTAATTCGTATTAACAACCAATTAAATAACCTGCTTGCAGTCAGTTTATAACCTGATACTTTTCCAAAACGTTTCCAGGACTTGTTTTGATAGTGTCCTGGTCTTCAAAGTGCTGTTTGTGTACTGTACATAACGTACTATGTACTAAGGGGCCTTCCAGAAATAGGTCAAATAGGTCTATTTACAAAGAGATCACATGACACTAAATGCAAACAGGTGGACTCCATTCAGATAAATATTTGACTCCTGATAGCAGCTAGCTGGATCAGAATAGAACTTTATCAAAGCAGTGAGGGTAAATGCTAAAGCAATCACGATTTATTCCTTCATTCATCCATCTTCAGTAACCACTTTATACTGGTCATGGTCAAGGAGGACCCAGAACTTATCCTGGCAGCACTTGGTACAAGGTGGGAGCATTTACCCTGAATGAGATGCCAGTCCTTAGCACTGCACCACTTGTACGAACACAAACTTATTTACACCTAGGGGTAATTTATCATAACATAGGCTACATGTTAGCCTGCTTGTTTTTGCACATTGGAAGGAAAATAGCCTTCAAAAAAAAAAAGGTAGTAGCCTAAGCTCAGGATTAAAAAAAAACACCTAGAATCCTGAAGCTGAATCATATCTTGTGCTTTTTTCATTCATTCATTCATTGTCTGCCACTTATCCGAACTACACTCGGGTCACGGGGAGCCTGTGCCTATCTCAGGCATCATAGGGCATCAAGGCAGGATACACCCTAGACGGAGTGCCAACCCATCGCAGGGCACACACACACTCTCATTCACTCACGCAATCACACACTACGGACAATTTAGAGATGCCAATCAACCTACCATGCATGTCTTTGGACTGGGGGAGGAAACCCCCGAGGCACGGGGAGAACATGCAAACTCCACACACACATGGCGGAGTCATGTGAACCCCCAACCCTGGAGGTGTGAGGCAAACGTGCTAACCACTAAGCCACCGTGCCCCCGTGCTTTTTTTCATTGCAAATAAATTCCAAACTACTGGATTTTACCCCCACTGTAATATTATGGTCTATTTTGTGTAGATTCATGATACATAACCTCAGTAACTTCAACATGAGGGTAGAGGGTAATTACTTTTTCAAGGCACTGTAAGTAGCGGAAGTAATGTTAAATCCATGATCACTGAGAATGGTCAAATCAATATTTGAATATGATGTGATTCTACCTCTGTGTTTCCTAATTCTGTCCATCCACATGGTTCATACGTTTGCCATCTTGTGTGTGACTTACACACCTATACCAGATGTTCAACAGTCCCAACTGCTTTGTTTAAACACTGTTATATCTTATATAATATATGCTGTCTTAACAGGCACGCAAGAAACCTGGTTAATAATTCTTCACGTTGTCTGTGCTATGCCTTTAAATTGAAATGCATGCTATCTAGAAATTCATGGAGATTAATATCTACCCTAGTCACAAGTTAGGGCATAGGAATGAAATAAATAAGATTTTTGTCACAAATCATTACGAGCATCAGTGTCTAGATACATTCTGTCTCATGCATGTTGTGTCTAGTGTGAGTATTGGCGCTGTGTCATCAGAGTTATTCTGATCTTAATCAAGCGTCTGGTACTCCGATGCAGATATGATCTTTCCTGTTTTGTAGATTTTTGATCTCGCACTTGGGTTATTGTCTATTCAGGGTTCTCCTGTCTGTTTGGATTTCCTCCTTCCACCCAAAGACATACCAGAGGGTGTATAAACAGTGATAACTTGCACTTAGGTAGGAATGAGTGTATGGATGTGTGTGTCCATGGTACCCGTGTGATGAACTGACATCCCGCCATCTAGGGTGTGTCCAGAGATCAACATCAGGCAAGATAAAGCATTTACTGAAAACGAGCGCATGAGTCAGTGACGTGTTTTAGCCAATGATGACATGACTCATTTCTACAAGACATGAGTGGCAGAGAAACGTTTTAGAACACAGAAGAGGTGAGCTTCGCCCATCTATTCATCCATTAATACATACATACATACATATATACATACATACATAAATACATCCTCTACATCGCTTATCCTACATGCTCATGGGGAACCTGGAGCCTATCCCAGGAAACTCAGAACACAAGGCAGGGTACACGCTGCACAGGATGCCAGTCTATCACATGGCACAATCGCATACACACTCACACACCCATTCAGACAATTTAGAGATTCCAATCAGTGTACAATGCATATGTTTGGACTGGTGGAGGAAAACGAGAAGTGAGCTCCAGAATAATAATTTAAAAAATGTGATGCATCGTATTGTGTTCTCCATGCGTGTTTGTGATGACGTACGATGAACTCCAATGCACCGCTGTGAGTCTGAAACCAACACTGAGGGGGCACGCAGAACAATCACGCTGGGATTCATACCGCAACAAAGGCTCAGACTAAAAACCACCTGAGATCCACCAGTACCCTGACCATAATAGAGCTATCTTATTGAAGGGATGTGAGAGCTGGGCCCAAATATTTCAGCTAAAATCCAATAAAGCCTGCGATATTTGTTGTCAGAATTAAAAAGCCACATGCAGCCTTAAAAGCAGCTTGAGCCCACATTTTTTTACAAAATGAGCTGCTGTGTACTATTTACTGTGCTCTTCCTGTGTGCTTAAGGGCATGAGTCAAACTGAGAGAACTCATTTGTCATGGGAGAAAAAGCTACACTTGGGAGGCTCCTGGTCTTTAAATATCATTTCGTCTTGGCCTGACTTTCCACACATTTTCTACAACTCTTCAAAGCTGGGCTATAACGAGTGGCAAACACTCCACTCCTCACACCGTATTTATGCCTGTCCATTTATCTGTGCCTCTAAGTGCTTGTAGAGTCATGCAGAGTGAAAGGAGACACAGACAGAGGGAGTTTCAGGTCACTGCTTTAACCTATAAAAATTCCTAAAGTCTTCCTCCTGTGTAACTGTAAACAATGTAGCAGGAAAGTGAGGCTTATGAGGCCATAACCTGGTGAAGATTATATCGGCTGATAGTACACATGAACACGCTTATTTATTCTTACAACATTTGAAAGTAACAGAGTACTCAGATATCTGACATTAGACTGCCAAATCACATGAAACCGCAGAAGCCACTGGTGACCCACAGAAAGGGACGAATAATATAGAGTGTACGCATGCGTGCATGCACACAAGTGACATATATTTCTATCCTGATAGGAATGGGCTCTTCAGGGATGTACCCATGGCACAAGGGCTCACTGAATGGTTTGAGACATGTGTAAATGATGCAATTCATGTGTAGTGGTTTGTGCAGTCGTCGGATCTCAACCAGTACAAACACTTTATATGGACTGACATGTCAAACAGAACTCTGTAGAACGCTGACCATCGTCATCAGTACACAAACTGAGCAAATATCTTCTGAAGAATGGTGTTCATGTCTCCAGTACAGATCAACAGATATGCAGACTGGATTTCACAGTGCTTGTGTGTGTGTGTGTGTGTGTGTGTGTGTGTGTGTGTGTGTGTGTGTGTGTGTGTCTGTGTGTGTTTGCTCACTTATGACTAAACAAACTAAAAAAAACACACACACTCATTCCCCATACAACATTCTTCTCCATTTATGTATACACATAATGATCACAGCAAACTAGGCATAAGGTACGCAACGTTGAAAACTCTCCCTCTAACAAAACATGCACACATCTCAAAATCAACACTGGATAGGTGAAAGGTCTAACTAATACTAATGATGTTTACTTTGAAGTCACCTTGTAAGGTGGTGTAGCATTGAGCAATATTTGATTTGTTCATATAAATAAATAAATAAAAGTTGAAAGACATGCACGTGATGACTTCTCGGTGTGTATTGTTCAGCCTTCCCTTTCCTTTATTGCTCATGAGCTTTATGAACAGCTGTTGATATACCACAACTGAAAAGAGCACTGAGAGAGCAGGTGAGGATGCATTTCAAAATAATCAGCACACACAGAGCCCAGGCAGAAATTTCAGCCCATGGAGCCATTGATATATAGCTAATGGGTTGAATCAGGTGTGTTAAATGAGAGAGAATGCTAAACTCTACCTTTATATGGCCATCCAGGACTGGAATCTGACACCTCTGACTTACTAAAACCATTGATCTATGACCTGTTCCTTTATGACTGTTATAAAATACAGCAGATAGATGTGCAGGCTGGGTGTCATTTAGATAAGCTTTCAGTCATCAAGCTCATTTCTCACACATGACCACTCGAATCCCATCATCAGCACTGTCAGCGCTCTCAAGCATTTGTACACCCCCTAAAAGCAAACACTCTGCTGACTCACCAGTCATGAACCTGGCAACCAGAGAACTGCTACACAGGCACTGCTACACATCAGGGTCTGTTTTAATGAGAGTCTCTGTAGAATGTGAAGGAGGCTGTTCGCATTTTATGAGACCTGGCAACTTTGGAGTAACTATGAGTTTCTTCTGGAGTGAGATGAGAGGAGTGTATAAGCTAGATGTAATCTGATCTTTTTGCCCCTATGTGATTGCTATTTGTATACCAACAATGCTTTCAGCAAACCATGCTCAAACATGTAAAGTGTTTACTGATTCAATGATTACAATAAAGACACTTTAGAGATGTTTCTGACAGGGTCAGTAAATATTCGGAAGCAGATCTATCCATGATTTGAAAAGGAACTGCAAGAAAAACTAGCAAGTAAGGCACAAAATCCCCTTTTGTAATCGCACTGTGTGGAAAGTGTACATGTGGGCTACTGTGTGGAATGCAAGGGGAGGTTATCTGTTGCCAAAACAAAGAATGAGCAGTTTGGCAGGTTGTAAAGACCTTGGGTTTGGCCATGAGGAGGGAAGGCATGGGAGAGGAGGGCTACAGTCTTCTTAATGGCATGGATTTGTGGGACATTTGGACGCCTCCCAGTCTTCCCACGCGTTCTGGCCCTGCCCTGTACTGGCCTATCAGCCATGCACAAGCCGTTTCCATAGTGACTTTTTTCAGATTTGAGCGAAAACAGAAGGCCCGAAAAAAAAGGGAAGTGTTGAGGAGTGACTCACCAACTCAGGAAAGGACCTTGTGATCCTGAGGGAGGACAACAATTTTGCTACTTAACTATCTTAACTTTGTCCCAGAGTAATTTTAAAGAGTGTTTCAGTCATTTAAAAAAAAAAAAAAAAAAGATAAGTACTTCTCTGGAATAGTGGCTTGGTGTAGCCTAAATGAAGCATAACCCCAGTACTTTGAATGCAACCAGAAGTCACTGCTGTTCTCCCTCTACACATGGAGCTGAAAGTTAGTAACACACTGGTTATATTAGCATAAAAAATTGTGCTCTCCTCACACTTGGGTCTCACTCAATCTCTGGTCTACCAACACTCTGTTATTCAGCCTAGTTTGATAGTTTACATGATTAAACTTATCTGAATGAGCTATTGTATGTATCTCTTTATGTCTGTCTGTCTTTAGAGACAAAACTGCCACCCAGTGGAGAGACGATAATCTTTCTCTCTTTTTTTTTTTTTTTAAATATAAACCTGCTCACTATTCCAAGTTGAGGCACAAAAATATAAAATATTTTATATGTGATCTTAATTTCATAACTGACATGCTCACGTGTTTCTTTCAAGGTACTTCAGGCAGGATCTAATGTTTTATTTTTAATCATATATATGGAACATCAAAAAAGATAATAAAGTAATGAAATAAATCAGATAAATAAAGTTAAAATGCACTAACATAAGAAATCATTTGGAGATCTACAACAACAACAAATTACATTTATAGATGAAGATGGATGAGGGTTCATCCACCATTTATTACAAGCCGAGAGGCTTCAGGGAATATGATGTCATTTCCTGGAAGGGAACATTGTGAGCATTGATGCCCCCTTGTTTTTATACTGCATTGTGGACTTTTGCAAGGGAGTGAACCTCCCAGTGCACTGTAAGGGTTTTATGATTGAGACATCTCTTTAAATGGCCCAGACTCCCTGATCAATGCCCTGACTACTGAACTAGCTAGCTGATTGAGACACTCCCACAGTCAGTGCCTCTTACAGTACAGATTTATTTCATAAACAATATTGTTCCAAAATGTTCCTATTCCTGTACAGGGAACATTAGGTCTAAGCTGACATTATTTATAGGGCTACTTGCTTTTGAGTTAAACCCATTAAAAATCAAGGGAGAAGTCAAACAGACTAAGAACTATAAAAACACAATAATAAATTAACTTTAATAACAGTCAGCACTGCAACATTTTTTTTATGAACCACAGGCCTGTAGGACAACACTGAAGAAAGTTCCTCAGTGTTCTGGTATTGAAGCTGGATTTTGGCTATTTTGGACAGTAATAAATCACACACATTGTTAAACATCTTTCCTTTTTAGCCAGTCTCCCTCAGTGATCTGGTTAGGCAAGGATAGCTTATCACAAGCAGTCTGTCTTAAATATCAGTTATATAACCATGAGAAGTGGAGATATTTTTTAAACAATGGGCTTTGAATAGCTCATGGTCAGTACACTTGACCAACGTTAGACAGCTGAAAAAATAAAGGTTAATAGCCTTATAAGACTATACATAATGCGTCACCCCCCCTCTACCCCAACCATTACTGGAAACAGTCCATAATAAATAAGATCAGTAACAAAAGCACTAACAGGTCATTGTCACCGCTGTGCTGAAAATAATCTAGCTGAGAAATAATATCTAATGCATGTACTGTAGTATTCAGTTTATTTGTATAGCGCTTTTAACAATGGACATTGTCTCAAAGCAGCTTTACAGAAGTATAGAAACATAGGGGGAAAGAAATTATAAAGTTTAAAGATAAGTTACTATTTTATCCCTTATGAGCAAGCCTGAGGCGACGGTGGCAAGGAAAAACTCCTTGAGATATATGAGGAAGAAACCTTGAAAGGAACCAGATTTGGGTCACCATTTGGGTGACACTGGACAGTAAATAATGTAACGGTTGATTTTTACAACAGCAACCAAGAGCTCTTGAGGAACTATTAGGTCAGTGTAGTTTCTGAGTTCACACTAGTTCAGACTTAACACTATTTCCTTGCTGTTGCAAGCTGACAGATGCAATGGTGTTTCAGGAACGGTGTGATAGTCTCCAAGTGGTTTTATCCCCAGCAGTCTTTTGGGTCACAGGCTGTCCACACAGATCTATCCACAGCAGCAGTGAGCAGCACCAAACAATGAGACTCCAACCAGGGGTAGAGCATCTGGATGGATGGCAGGTCCAGAAAGAAGCAATGTTCACACCAGGAACTCAGGAGTGAGACGTATAGCTCGACAGAGAGAGAGAGAGAGAGAGAGAGAGAGAGAGAGAGAGAGAGAGAGAGAGAGAGAGAGAGAGAGAGGAGATAGATAGATAGATAGATAGATAGATAGATAGATAGATAGATAGATAGATAGATAGATAGATAGATAGATAGATAGATAGATAGATAGAGATGTAGATTATAATGTTTGCTAGCAGTTCAATACTTGCAAAGAAAAACTACAGTATTTACAGATGAAACTGACTTGCACTTGAAGCTCTGAACAGATCTGGAATTTTGCAACATTTCACTTCTTTTTCTTGAAGTGCTTTCTTTTTGCGTGCTCTTTTCCTTTCTGATTGGAGGAACGGATCGGGCGTAAATCGAACCACAGCATAACATTGCCAGTTTCAGATTAATGAATAGTGTATTTTTTATTTTTTTTTTTAATTTAATTGACTTTATGCCAAATTTGGAAATTATCACTGATAAAACAGCTGGCGGGAGGCACGGTGGCTTAGTGGTTAGCACGTTTGCCTCACACCTCCTAGGTTGGGGGTTTGATTCCTGCCTCTGCCGTGTGTGTGTGGAGTTTGCATGTTCTCCCCGTGCCTCAAGGGTTTCCTCCGGGTGCTCTGGTTTCCTCCCCCGGTCCAAAGACATGCATGGTAGGTTGATTGGCATCTCTAAATTGTCCGTAGTGTGTGAATGAGAGTGTGTGTGTGCCCTGCAATGGGTTGGCACTCCGTCCAGGGTGTATCCTGCCTTGATGCCCAATGACGCCTGAGATAGGCACAGGCTCCCCGTGACCTGAGTATAGTTCGGATAAGCGGTAGACAATGAAAACAGCTGGCTAGCAGCAGGCCAAATCTGTCCACAGGCCACCAGGAATCCTCCCGGTGTTCCCGATGGCCAGTCCGGACCTGGATGTGTGTGACGAATAAAATTTTAATTAGAGTTAGCAGTAAACTTCATACTGTTATTGTCCCCTAGTGTAATTTGTGTTTGAATTGGACAATGTTTTCCAATGTTAGTCTACATTATACACTACTAGTTTCTCCACCAAACGCCTTTTAAAAGCTTGGTACAAGCTACACTTTACTTAATGCCACATTGTCAGATACAGCTGATGAGGAGTACTAGATGTTTTTAAGGAAGCAGGTTCATGACGAGAGATACTGTGTGGATCTCCACTCTGGGCTAGAAAGAAATCAGCCCTAGGCTTCACTCCATATCTATTTGCGTATTTTTACTCACAACCATTGGTGACACAAGAGTTATTTTGGTTCAGAAAAGTAATCATTTAACTGAATTGGAGCCATATATTAACTGTTAGATGCACCATTTTTTCTTTGTTGTATACATTCATTCATTGTCTATTGCTTACCCGACCTATTCTCGGGTCACTGGAAGCCTTTGCCTATCGGGTACCAAGGCAGGATACACCCTGGACAGAGTGCCAACCCATCGCAGGATACACACACACACACACTTTAGAGATGCCAATCAACCTATAATGCATGTCTTTGGACTGGGGGAGGAAACCGGAGTACCTGGAGGAAACCCCCGAGGCACGGGGAGAACATGCAAACCACACACACACACACACACACACACACACACACACACACACACACACACACACACACACACACACACACACGGGAATCGAACCCCCAACCCTGGAGGTGTGAGGCAAACGTGCTAGCCACCATGCCCCCCCTTGTTGTATACAATACAGTATAAATACATCCATACAGACTCGAATTAGCAATGTGCACGAAAGATTACTAAAAAAGTAAATATTTTAACGCAAACAGAGAGAATGCATTTTTTTTTTTTGGTGAAATAAATACAACTTAAAGCAGTACACCGAGAAAAGCTTTCGCTTCTGGTGGACAAAACGGTGTCTGCGTCATCAAGCACGTGGTGGCGTTTCCATCCGGGGCATGTGACACGCACTCGGTCTCCAACATGGCGGCTTCAGGTGAGATTTACAAGCGGTTCCGTGCTGGGCCAGGTTGTTGTATTGGGTTTTGGCGAGGGATGGCATTGTTAAGCCGTGTTCTGCAGTGCTAAGTATTTTGCGACGGCGCTTGACAGGAGCATGTCTGAATAATTACGAGGCGTTATAGATAAAGGGCCGGGTGCGAAGCTGGCGTTAGCGGCTTATTATGCAAAAGCTTACGAGGTTCATCTGCAATCTCCGAAACAAACAGTTTGGCTTCGATTAACATCAGGTGTGTTATTATTGTTTGGTTGAAGACCGCATCGGTGCCTTGGCGTCTGAATTTGCTTTCTTTGCAGTCTCAAGCTTGTGTGGTGGAAGAGTCTTGTGTCCGGCTTCAACGGCAGCAAACTGATCTGCCTCCGTTTCGCCTGCAGGTTAATGAGGCGGTGTAACTAACAACTAACTGCCTCCTGCGTTGTTGCTGTATAAGTGCACTCTGGGGAAGGGATAAGGCTCGTTTCCGTTCATTTTAGAGCTTCAGAAACTTCCCACGTGGAAAACACACGGTTGTGAAGTGTTCGTACGCTAAGCTAAAAACAAACATTGAGCACGCTAGCATGACAGTCTGTCGGTTACTTAGCCGAGCCGATAACAACGTACATTCAGTTGCAGGTCCCAGGGTGCAGGATAAAGGAAAGTCTTTGTTAAATAATGTTTTCTATGTTTATTAAGCATCACATCGCTATAATGTAACTTGTAAAGAGGCTTGCTGAGTGTTGCGCAACATTTTGGACCGAAAATCCAGCTGTCTGACCTGCTGCTATATCAGCTGCCAAAACAGGCCGAGCTGCTAGGCCAGGTTTGCTGCTAGAATGGAAACGCTGTGTTTTAAAGGACACACTTTGGCACGTAGTTATAAGGAAATAACTGTTTATTAGAAATTAGAATAGCCCCCTAAAATGTATGAATCAATGTAGACGAGTTGCTGTGTGCTGCTGTGCAGACAGGGGAATTTTTCTCAGCTAGAAATCCATGCAGCTAAATGCTGAAGTGGCTCAATGTAGACCTTGTAGTCACCTATACTGTGTAGAGTTCCTTAAGTTTAATGCAGGGAACAAGGAAGCCAATTAAAACCTCTGGAGGCCTTTTGTTGGGTAATGTTGGTTTTCAGACAACTGATGCAACTCATCCTAGTTGATGAGCAAATCACTATAATTCAAAGCAAAATGCAGGTTTCTTAAATGTTGACTGTACTTCATCTAGACTTTCGTAGTGATCGAAGAGACTGTTTTATTAAAGCTTTGCTAAGAAAACAAACCACAAGAATATTTTTCAAAAGAACTGGGATTTGTGAATGACTCTCTTGCTTCTTCGGAGAATGTGGTCAGTTTCCATGGTTTTAGATTTAGGAAGTGTGCGTGTGAGTTCAGGCTGGATTGGGTAGGAGTGGGTGTGCTGGACTGGGTAAGAGTGTGTGTGACAGTGTGTGAGCAGGCTGGATTAGGGTAAGGGAGTGTGTGTGAGCGGGCTGGATTAGGGTAGGATTGTGTGTGTGAGCGGGCTGGATTAGGGTAGGATTGTGTGTGTGAGCGGGCTGGATTAGGGTAGGATTGTGTGTGTGAGCGGGCTGGATTAGGGTAGGATTGTGTGTGTGAGCGGGCTGGATTAGGGTAGGATTGTGTGTGTGAGCGGGCTGGATTAGGGTAAGAGAGTGTGTGTGTGAGCGGGCTGGATTAGGGTAAGAGAGTGTGTGTGTGAGCGGGCTGGATTAGGGTAAGAGAGTGTGTGTGAGCGGGCTGGATTAGGGTAAGGTTGTGCGCGCGAGCGGGCTGGATTAGGGTAAAGTTGTGCGCGCAAGCGGGCTGGATTAGGGTAAAGTTGTGCGCGCGAGCGGGCTGGATTAGGGTAAGGTTGTGCGCGCGAGCGGGCTGGATTAGGGTAAGGTTGTGCGCGCGAGCGGGCTGGATTAGGGTAAGGTTGTGCGCGCGAGCGGGCTGGATTAGGGTAAGGTTGTGCGCGCGAGCGGGCTGGATTAGGGTAAGGTTGTGCGCGCGAGCGGGCTGGATTAGGGTAAGGTTGTGCGCGCGAGCGGGCTGGATTAGGGTAAGGTTGTGCGCGCGAGCGGGCTGGATTAGGGTAAGGTTGTGCGCGCGAGCGGGCTGGATTAGGGTAAGGTTGTGCGCGCGAGCGGGCTGGATTAGGGTAAGGTTGTGCGCGCGAGCGGGCTGGATTAGGGTAAGGTTGTGCGCGCGAGCGGGCTGGATTAGGGTAAGGTTGTGCGCGCGAGCGGGCTGGATTAGGGTAAGGTTGTGCGCGCGAGCGGGCTGGATTAGGGTAAGGTTGTGCGCGCGAGCGAGCTGGATTAGGGTAAGGTTGTGCGCGCGAGCGGGCTGGATTAGGGTAAGGTTGTGCGCGCGAGCGGGCTGGATTAGGGTAAGGTTGTGCGCGCGAGCGGGCTGGATAGGGTAAGGTTGTGCGCGCGAGCGGGCTGGATTAGGGTAAGGTTGTGCGCGCGAGCGGGCTGGATTAGGGTAAGGTTGTGCGCGCGAGCGGGCTGGATTAGGGTAAGGTTGTGCGCGCGAGCGGGCTGGATTAGGGTAAGGTTGTGCGCGCGAGCGGCTGGATTAGGGTAAGGTTGTGCGCGCGAGCGGGCTGGATTAGGGTAAGGTTGTGCGCGCGAGCGGGCTGGATTAGGGTAAGGTTGTGCGCGCGAGCGGGCTGGATTAGGGTAAGGTTGTGCGCGCGAGCGGGCTGGATTAGGGTAAGGTTGTGCGCGCGAGCGGGCTGGATTAGGGTAAGGTTGTGCGCGCGAGCGGCTGGATTAGGGTAAGGTTGTGCGCGCGAGCGGGCTGGATTGGGTTAGAGTGAGAGTGCAGGCTAGATTGGATAAGAGTGTGTGAGAGAGTGGGAACTAGTCTTCAAGATTAAAATATAACTGGCAAGCATTGTGGAGTTGCCTGCATATTAATTTCACCGGCTGCTGTCCTGCTTAAGTGTGGCGCCAGTATCTAAATCAGGACCTACCATGGTCAGAGTTCTGTATTACTTCAGGAAGCATGTGAAAAATGATCTAGTGCACCACAATGGCATATAAATCAGCAGTAAAAAATGTAATCAGAAATCAAATGTACATTTATTTTGCAGCCCTAGATGTCTCTCTCATTAATGCTGCATTGGCCAGATACAAGCGTGTGTGAGATGTGGGCTGTAGCCTACATTGTGCTTGCATTCTGCACCCACTTCACAATATCTACAGCACAGTAGTTACAGTGGAGACACTACTACTAGTCTACATTTGAGAATTTGTGAGATATTTTGCATGTAATGTTTACCAAATGTGTATTTTTCTGCAGCTAAAAAGAAGGGCAAGAAGGGGAAGACCCTCACCCTAACTGATTTCTTAGCAGAGGACAGTGGAGCCAGTTCTGCCCCAAGTTACACACCAAAACCTACCAGCTGGGCGGATGAGACCGATGACCTGGAGGGAGATGGTGAGAGCACTAGCAAAAAATACACAACCTGTATCATGCTTCGAAATGGGGTTTGGTCAGTCTTAGATTTTCCTTATTGCTTATTTATTTATTAGTGTGTCACTTGGCTTAATAATTTGTTTATTTAGCCTGTGGTCTTAGTTGGTCTTGTGGACTTGTGGTGTTTTCTAATGCACATGTCTTATCACTCATTTATTTAATTTATTTAGTTTATTTAGCATACAAATGGTTTTTTCCCCCCCCATCACCATCTCAATTGTCCTGAGTATCAGTTTTAAATATTTTAGCTCCAGCACCAATGTACCAGTAAGATCATGTGAGTCAGTACTGGTTTGAGATGTTAGACTATCATTAGATCAGGTTTGTTTTTGTTTTTTTCTGATTTACTCAGAATTTTATGCCATGCATGTAAGTGATGTTATCCAACACAACACAGATCATGCATGTAAATAAATAACACAAATTGTCTTGAAGCACTTCTTCGTTGCACTAATGTTTCGCGCAACCCACAGATAATTATCTTTCTTACAGTGAGGATGTCGGTTTATGGTCAGATACCTAGAGCCCAGTTCAGTTCTTCTAGCTGTTGATGTCTCTACTCTTTATGTTCAGTGCCACACATCTGAAGTGGATGTTTATTTTTACAATATATATATATTTCTAGAATAAAATCTCTGCCCCTCTTGCAGTCTTTATTATTCTAGGTACTAGTAAAGGACCTGCAATATTAAATCAAAGCAGAGGTGGTGGATTATAATAGACCAAATGTTCGCTCGGGTACTGTGAGACGAGACAATTCAGTTCTTTATAGGTCATTAGTGCATCATTACAGGGAGTATGAATACGACAATATGATCAAATAGTAAGGACTGCATGATTTCTTTCAGTCCCACTTAATTTTTAAGTACATTTTCAATTACTGAAAGATCAGTGTGTGCAGTCATAGTTTTCAATTGATTTAGGAACAGGTAGCTTTATCTCTGGCTCTCTTATTGACAGTTACTACTTCCTGGCACACGGAGGAAGATGTGTATCGTGCACCACCTATTGATCGCTCTATCCTGCCCACGGCACCCCGTGCTGCCCGCGAGCCCAACGTTGACCGCTCGCGCCTGCCGCGCTGCCCGCCATACACCGCCTTCCTGGGCAACCTGCCCTATGATGTGACCGAAGAATCCATCAAGAACTTTTTCCATGGACTCAGTGTAAGTTTTAAGTGTAAGGACTAAAATTTCTTACATCTATCAATGTGTTATCAATATTTCATTTATTATTTACTTATTTATTAGGAACACATGTTCACTTATTCATTTCAATTTACTAGAAATTTTGTACTGGAAATTTCTGTAGATCTCTTAACCTGTATAGCCAGTTTGTGCACAGATGCTGTGATATACTGTATAGGGCTCCTATAGGAATGTTAATAGTGTCAACATCACTTATGTTATGTACACCAGACCTATATGTACAGTTGAACCCTAGAAGCAGTGTTTCCTGCACATTTTGGTGTGTTCCCTCTTCCAACTTTCCAACATCCTAGTTCAGCTTTATTATTAGCTGATGTCTTTTTGGGGTCAAGGAAAACAGCACGGACAAAAAACGGCATGGACAGTGTTCTCCAGGTCGAGAGTATGCAGTGCTGTGCAGGATGTTTTATCCCCATCTGTGTCCAAACACTACTATTATTCAAAATATTTTCAAATTTTATTGGTCACATACAAAATCATACAAAATGCTTTTTAGGACTGTCTGTATTATAGAAAATATAATCAAGTAGAATAGGATCAGAAGGAGGGATTTAAAAAAAAAACCCCAATAAAATAGAATAAGAGAAAATAAATTCAGATAAAATGAATTAAGTATGAAGCAGTTCAGCATATAGACAGAGATCTGAGCAGATTGTGTTTGTGGTGAACTGTGTTCAGCACAGCAGTAACACCCTCATCGTACTGGTTTGTCTGGCGGATGTCGTGCTGGTATAAGTGTAACAGGCACAGCAGTGTTTCTGCAGGTTTGTAACACCCTGGTGTCATTGCTGGAGTTTGAAGCATTCCACAAGCCCAAAATACCCAGCCAGCAGTGGTGATGTGGTCAGAAAGTTACCACAGTTAAAAGGTCATATGATTTGTTAACCCACTATGACTTATACAGAAGCTCTATGTTACATGAGTAACATTCAGTGTCAACAAGGTAGGTATGTCCAATAAAGTGGACATTAAAAATAGACAATTTCTGTGTCACACCCATTATCATTCGCTGTAATAAAGCGCAATTTGAGATTCACTTGCAGAAAAAAAAAAAAGCATTTGCACTCAAAGTTCTCTCTTCAATGACGATAATGTCTTGCCATACTGCTTTACTTAATCTGCTCTGTTCCTGTAGATCAGTGCAGTGCGTCTCCCACGAGAACCCAGTAACCCAGAGCGGCTGAAGGGCTTTGGCTACGCAGAGTTTGATGACGTGGACTCTCTGCTACGTGCACTCAGTCTCAATGAGGAGGTAAAACTTCAATATTGTGCTGTACCTTTTTATATAATTATTTTTAATATAGTGCTAGAAAATTGGCTTCAATGAATACAGGTTCATATTTACTTATATTATGTTTACGTAAAGTCTAATGTTTTGCTGCCAAAGAAGTGAGCCTATAAAGTGCTGGTGTTTGTTTTGTGACCTTTGACTAACTCCTTTACTTGTTTCATAGAACTTGGGGAATCGTCGGATTCGTGTGGACATTGCAGATCAGTCCAACGAGAAAGGTGTGTTTAATTAGTATATGCTGCCAACATGTCTACTCAACTGAAGAATTATTCATAGTGGTTTTCCAAAGGTAATCATAATTGTTTATGGATGACAGCCAAGCTTGACCTTGATCAATTTCTGTTTTTATCAATATTAAAGGATTCAAATTAGAAGTAGGGGGGGCACGGTGGCTTAGTGGTTAGCACGTTTGCCTCACACCTCCAGGGTTGGGGGTTTGATTCCCGCCTCCTCCATGTGTGTGTGGCGTTTGCATGTTCTCCCCGTGCCTCGGGGGTTTACTCCAGGTGCTCCGGTTTCCTCCCCCGGTCCAAAAACATGCGTGGTAGGTTGATTGGCATCTCTAAATTGTCCGTAGTGTGTGATTGCGTGAGTGAATGAGAGTGTGTGTGTGTGTGTGTGCCCTGCAATGGGTTGGCACTCCGTCCAGGGTGTATCCTGCCTTGATGCCCAATGACGCCTGAGATACAGGCTCCCTGTGACCCGAGAATAGATTGGATAAGTGGTAGACAATGAATGAATGAAATTAGAAGTAGCTAATTTAAAAAAACAGTTGGTTTTATCCTCCAGACAGAGAATAATAGTAACTTTAAAGGCCGCTGTTTTGCAGAGAGGGATGACCGTTCAATGTCAGGTCGAGACCGTAATCGTAGCATTGACATGGGACCAGACAAGACGGACTCAGACTGGCGAGCAAGGCCAAGTGCCGACGTGGATGAAGGGCCCCGCAGAGACGATGGCTACGGAGAACGTGAGCAATCTTATTTCAGTTGACAAATGAGTTTTTCTCCTTTAACTATTCGTATTTGTCATTTTTCTCGAAGGAAACTACTTTGTCTGGACACTTCATGAATCAAACTGAATTCTGTCTCTCTCTGACTTTCAGGATCCCGAGATCGCTATGACTCAGACAGGTTCCGTGATGGTCCACGCCGGGACAACGATCGCTACGACAGTGGCAGAGACAGATACCGGGATCGCTATGATGACCGGGACCGCAGAGACTATGATAGAGGTGGAGCATCATTACACTTGCTGGTTACCAGCTATTGATTTTGTATAATAAAACATGATAAAGTGATATCAGTCCCCCAGTGGATGTCCATATTTACATTAATGATTGGTTTGTAGGTCATTAGGCAGGTGCACATAAAACAGCCAGTGACGCATCTTGTCACAAAATTGGGCAAAAAAAAAAAGCGCCTGTAGCGTGTTCATTATTTTCAGACATCAGGATGCTTTGGTGCGTTTTCTCTTCAGTATACTGTGGTAACTCACCAGCTTATGTGTATGTTGGTAGCTGACATACAACCATATAATGTGCCACTCATAATGTACTGATTACAGACCCTTGGGCTAGTCATTTGTCCTCTCCTGCTGGCGACTCCCCCTCCCCACTGCTGGCATAAATTAGTCGCATTTTCTGACCTTTTCGACACACAATGCCCGCATATATTATTTTATATATCTTATCACTTTGCACTAAGATAACAGTTGCTTTCGGCTGCTCCCTGTTCGGGGTCGTCACAGCGGACCGATTGGTCCGCACAACAACTTGGCACAGGTTTTACGCCGGATGCCCTTCCTGCCGCAACCCTCCCATTTTTTCCGGGCTTGGGACCGGCACTGCATCCAGTGGCTGGGGTTGAGGCATTGGCTGGAATCGAACCCGGGCCTTTCGCATGATAGGCGAGCAACCTACCACTGAGCCACCAATGCCTCTTGCACTAAGATAACAAAAGCAATAATAATTCATGCACGCAGGTTAAGGATAAAGTGTCTTTTGTGTGTTAGGTTACGACTCTCGCGGTGGAGGGCGTCGTCCATTCGGTAGTGGCTTCCGTCGTGATTATGACGACCGGCGGGATGATTATCGTGGCAGCGGAGATCGATACGGTGATCGGTATGGAGATCGCTATGGTGACCGTGAAGACAGATACGAGAGGCGGGATGACAGACGCGAGGACAGAGGTGAGACTTTCCATCTCAGCCTTTGTCAAATCAATAGCTCATAAGCTTTGTAAAATTGGAGAAGGTCAATGTTTTGTCTACTTATTGTTTATATATTGCTGATAGTTTACACAGTTTTGTCTTTCTATCTGGACTTGCTAATATTTTTTGTGCACTACACATATGGTATTGTATTGTGTTGCAGTTGTCATTCTACTCTAACTGTATTATTGTTTGCACTTTATATTATCCTGTATACAAAGCATGTCTGGCATGATTGACAAGATTGTGTCTTACTGTTTACGGTGAGAGAGAATAAAGTGTTGGCTTGATTTTCTCAGGCCCTCCTCAAAGGCCCAAGTTGAACCTGAAGCCACGCAGCGTTCCAAAGGAGGCGGACAAGAGCAGCACCCACTCGGCCACCTCTGGCCGATCAGCTTCCATCTTCGGAGGAGCCAAACCAGTGGACACGGCTGCTAAGGAGCGGGAGGTAGAAGAGAGACTGAAGAAAGAGCAGGAAAGGTTGCAGAGACAGCTAGATGAGGACAAGGGGAGAGGACCTGAACGCAAGCCCAGAGAGAGGTAAACCCCATATCCGATCAGAAAATGTTCATCTTCCAAATATACAGGGAAAATGATTTGATGTGAAAAAATCGAGCAGCCTGGTTGTGACTGGATGATGGTGAGAAGATGATAACTGATTTTTTTATACTTGTGTATAAATATTTTAACTTACCCAGGAGTTTATTAGGAAGACAAATACAGGGTGGCACCTCCTGTTTTCTCTCACAACAGCCTCAATTCTTCATGGCATGTATTTCACATCCCAGATTGAGCCAGATTGAGATGACTTTAGCATTTTCATCTGCAGATCTGATGCTCACTGGTTCTTCTATTTTGCACCATTTTGAGTAAACTTTAGAGAGTGTTGTGTGTGTGATTAGATAATGAATGAATTAGTAGAATGAGTAGGTGTAAAAAGAAATGATGTAATTTGAGGGAATACTGTAATGTAAAAACTTGTACCATTACTGTTACACCAATCAGGCATAACATTATGAGCAGCGAGGTGAATTGAACAACACTGATGATCTCCTCATCATGGCACCTGTTAGTGGGTGGGATATGTTAGGCAGCAATTGAACATTTTGTCCTCAAAGTCGATGTGTTAGAAGCAGGAAAAATGGACAAGCGTAAGGATTTGAGCGAGTTTGATAAGGGCCAAATTGTGATGGCTAGACCACTGGATCAGAGCATCTCCAAAACTGCAGCTCTTGTGGGGTGTTCCCGGTCTGCAGTGGTCACTATCTATCAAAAGTGGTCCAAGGAAGGAATAGTGGTGAACCGGTGACAGGGTCATGGGCAGCCAAGGCTCACTGATGCACGTGGGGAGCGAAGGCTGGTCCGTGTGTTCAGATCCATCAGACGATTTACTGTTGCTCAAATTGCTGAAGTTAATAATGCTGGTTCTGATAGAGAGGTGTCAGAATACACAGTGCATAACGGGTCAGGGCTGTTGTGGCAGCAAAAGGGGGACCAACACGATATTAGGCAGGTGGTCATAATGTTATGCTTGGTTGGTGTAAAATGGAATTGGAGCAGTCGAAAAATATTCATATAAAATATATTAAATGTTTCTTATATCATTTGTGTTTGTTTTTAAATGTGTATCATATGGTATCCTAGACTTCAGTTATTTAAACCCAACAGGCTTTATGTTCTCTCACCGAAGTATGGGGAGAACATGTCAAATTCTTTGAACAAAGATTTGGTGTAAAACACTGGTATAAGCATCCTCACTATTGTAGTTCATAATATATCCAGTAGATGGCAGCATTGCATCAGTGTTGAGTGCTAAACACACCCTCTGCTCAGCTCACATGCTGCAAATTTGTCAAAATACTAAATATCTCTCTAAAAATATCACATTCTTCTTGTGAACTTTCATAAATATTGAATGTCTGGAATGTGAACTGCCTGATGCATCGACCTGATTTGACCGCTGTTTGTTTTCACATGCTGTATGGATACGAGAGGAGGAAATAGATGAACTATTCATTGATTTCATCCCAATATAGAACTGTAAAGGCAGCGTTTTGTTTGTAGTAGGTTGTTCGATTGCAGAGAAGAAACGCAGCACAATCGCTTCATGGCTCGCTGTCTGTTGGTTGTCCGAGTAATATAGTCCTCCATGTTGTCTCTCCTTAAAAAATGATTTCTGTAGACTTGATAGAGTTCAATTGTCTTCTGTGAAGTCAGCCAAACCTTAATAATGATCATATTTCAAAAATCAAAACTGATGAGGTTTTTTGGAATTAAAGCATATGGAATGAATAGGAGGAAAAATGTATTCGGGCTTCTTTTCTACGTATTCAGACATCCCAGTTGGCGAAGCGAGGACCAAGCAACAGAGCGCTCCCGAACAGGAAGCGAGTCGTCACAACCAGGAAATACCACTAGCAGAGGTGCATCTTGGTTCATCATAATAATTGACTTTATCATACGTTGTTGTTATAATTTGAAAGGATACTCCCTCCTCCTCCTCCTCCTGCAGGCTCAAGGCGCAGAGAGAGCGAGCGCTCCTTGGAGAATGAGGTGTTCAGCGGGCGCGACGATGAGCCACCCTCTCCAGGAAGCCTTGGGTCATCATCCAAACAGGACGGGCTTCCCCTGAAGGTGGTCCCAGCCCCACCCCCTAAAGAGAATGCTTGGGCGAAGAGAAGCGCCATGAGCAGTGGCTCCTCTGAGAATGAGGTGAAAGCTGGTCCTCCCAAAAGGTCAGAATCCAAACACATCTCTGAAATATTCTGCCTGTTTCTGAAACATTCCAGCCAGCACTCTAGCAGACCTAGTTTATTAGTATGCTGTAGCCATTGGACAGTGGTTTATTATAGAAGAATGACACAAACTTTTAGTTAATAAGCAAGAGAATTATAGATGTCCAATTAAGTAAGTAAATTACTTTAAGGAGCATTTATGCCTCTTACATTTGGAGGTATTTAGACTTTTTTTTTTTGCATACTCATTCTAATCTATTCTTCCACGATTTTATGGTCATAGAAATGAACACAAAATTACAAACCTCTGTACAAGGGTTTGTGCCAAATGCCAGAAAAATGTAAATGCTGCAAAATCAAGGACTTTTTGCTGCAGTAATCACAAGCAGTGGGACTAATAGCATAGCAGAATGAGTTTGACTGCAATCATGTTGGCTTCTCTGATTTCAGCTCTACAAGCTCAGCTGATGAGAGAGTTCCCCAGAAAGTCAAAGGTAAGATCAAGAGAAATAATTTAATCATCAGGATGTACGGTAAATGGCCGGACCACCTTACCATCACACCCATATGTGGGTCTTCCCTAAGCTGTTCCCACAGCTTTCACAGCACATGATTGTGTCGAAAGTCTTTGTATTCTGTAACATTAGTTTTCCTTCACTGAAACCAGGGGGTCGTGAAGGTGCAGTGGCCTGTACAGAGCCCTGACCGAAACCTCGGCGAACACCCCAGAACTTCTGGACCGACGACGTTCGACTGTACTATGGCTCTATTGCTGAATGAGTGCAAATTCCCACAGCCACTTACAGCACATTCTCAGTACAGACTTCACCTGGAATGAGATGTACACATGTGGATGTGATGGTCAGGTGTCCATAATCCTTTGGCCATATAGTGTATCTCACGTACCCTGTTGCTTATGCCTTGGTTATGCATTTTAGTTAAAAAAACAAAAAAATAGACAAAGTGCCGAAATGGGTGGGATATATTAGGCAGCAAGTGAACATTTTGTCCTCAAACTTGATGTGTTAGAAGCAGGAAAAATGGGCAAGCGTAAGGATTTGAGCGAGTTTGACAAGGGCCAAATTGTGCATCTCCAAAACTGTAGCTCCTGTGGGGTGTTCCCGGTCTGCAGTGGTCAGTGACTGTCAAAAGTGTCCTTTAAGTCCTGTAAGTTGCAACTTGTCCACATGCGCAGTTGCTACACGACAGACATTGTTCACATGCTTGCTTACGTATCTTATGTACATCTCACGGATAAACAAATCACTGTCCATGTGGTGATGCATCAGAGCCAAAGCATCTCTGTCCAGCTGGTTTCTTGTGATGTTAAACAGACTGGAAAACACTTTCTGATTTTCTGCCATGAGTGTGTTTGTTATTAAAATTACTATTAGTAACTGTAATAGGACAACCAGTTAGTCTTAGTAATCAATAACAGTCTAGAATAATGCGTTAATGCATGATTTGAGACAGTCTGTTAGTGTATTCAATTACAGACACAGGGTCTCACAGTACTATACTGTCTCCACTGTTTATTTTGGTATCACACCATAAGGACATGTCGCATTAATTGCTGAGGATGTGCACAGGCGATGTGCCAAACAACCACAGGACACACACAGCAGCATTCTCAATGGAAATTATTTATACATTTTGTAAGTTAAGAGTGTTTATAGTTTTTTTGGGGTATTATGACCAAAGTAGGCTTTTTTTCTATGTTTAATAATTCATAATTTAATTTTCTTTTCTGGTAAAACTATTGAAAATGTCTTCAGAAATGTTATAAGTTTAGTTTCATATTATGGCAGGTAAGGTTGTGATATATTGCTATCAGCTTTACTGTCCACTTTTATTCATTTATTTTCTGGTAGCAGGTGTGAGGTATACTATATTGCCAAAAGTTTTGGGACACCCCTCCAAATCATTGAATTCAGAGCTTGGGCTCGGCCCTTTAGTTCCATTGAAAGGAACTCTTAATGCTTCAGCATACCAAAACATTTTGGACAATTTCATGCTCCCAAATTTGTGGGAACAGTTTGGGGATGACCCCTTCCTGTTCCAACATGACTGCACACCAGTGCACAAAGCAAGGTCCATAAGACATGGATGAGCGAGTTTGGTGTGGAGGAACTTGACTGGTCTGCACAGAGTCCTGACCTCAACCCCATAGAACACCTTTGGGATGAATTAGAGTGGAGACTGCGAGCCAGGCCTTCTCATCCAACATCAGTGCCTGACCTCACAAATGTGCTTCTAGAGGAATGGTCAGAAATTCCCATGAACACACTTCTAAACCTTATGGAGAGCCTTCCCAGAAGCTGTTAAAGCTGCAAAGGGCGGGCCAACTCCATATTACATTGCGCATGAATGCATATCACATGCACATGAATTTACTTTTCTGCCAAATGCCAGAAATGTACATTCATGTGCATGTGAAGGCAGATGTCCCAAAACATTTGGCAATATAGTGTATCTTATTATGGGACAAACTCCCTTAAATTGTCCTCTTAAATATTCTTTTACATTAGTCATGTTGGCAGATGTGTGAAACAATGGCACCTATTGTTAAGTAACAGTAATTAAGCCCCGCCTTTTCCTTGCTCAATCTAAAAAAAATAAATTAAAAAAAAAAAACAACCAAAAAAATCTCTTTCAAGAGTCTTTCAGTATCATCTCACTATGGAATATTGTGACTCTTGAATTGCCAGACAGGCCTATTTAAAAAAGCAATGCCAACTGTGATGACCAGCTTGCTGAAACGCATACATGCTCTCATAACTGATATTCTCTGGAATAAGGCGGAGGATGTGTTCAGCTCTCAAGTGGATTTAGCATGCAAACCCTCCTGCGGGGAATAAGCTAAAGTAACCTCCATAATATGTTTCTGTGGCAGGTTTACTCACAATCAGCTGATCAAAAATTGCCGAAATTGCATAAATGATGGTTTGTGCACTTTGCAAACTCCATTAGTGAATTAACCTTGTTTGGACTTAGTGCCCATTATTTCTTCTTGCAAAACCCTTGGTGATTTTTTTTTTTTTTTTTTTTTTCTTCTTCTTTTTTCTTTTTTCTCCTGTTATTAGGGATTGTATGTGTGTCTCTCCTTTTCCAGTTGGCAGTTTGCAAGTTTTTGAAAAAGGGCCTGAATGCCTACCAATACTTACAAGATTCAGTTTGGGCTTGAACAGACTTTGTGCATGGTTCACTTTCCTTCTGACTTTAATGGGGTCATTTACTGTGGACACCAACAAGTGACCCAGGCATGATGTGGCCCAAACCAGCTGAGTAAACATGTTCGATATTGTAGTTCCCAAACTCACTCGGTGAGGGACATGTTAAAAATGTTGGAAATTTCTCCACTGTGGGATGAATAAAAGTTTCTTATCTCTTATTTTAACTTTTTTTGTACACAGTATAATACGTCTGCAGTTAATACTACTTTCAGAGACAGAATATTCTCTGAGATGAGGTGGTGCCGAGGCAGGCAGCATTTGGTGACTAGTGGTTAACTCATTCCATGAGCAGTTCTACTAAACGCAAAGTCTGTTGTAAAAGACATTTTAGACTGCGCTGCCTCTGTGATGCGTGCATCACGTCTGCCAGACAATTTCACCTGGGCAAAATGAGGGGGCGTGTCCCATATTGTGATGCATGGAAAAATGCTTTAAAGAGAACAAACATTGAACACAAGATATCATCAATGGGAATATCTTCTGTTTTTACAGTAGGTATGGGATAGGTATAGATTTGACTGGACATTGTAGGTATGTGTCACGGTATGGACGGAACACAGACATTACTACAAGAGAAGGTGGAGAGAAATTTTTCACTTCCTATGAAATATTACCTGCTATACTTGCACGAAGTTGCATTTCAGCAGTAGCAGCATAATATTAGTGCTTAAGACATTAGTGCAGCCCTCTACTGAGGAGCCACTTTAACTGTCTAACTGCACATTGTCTATACATGCACCTCTCCTTGCAGATGAGGACAGGGGAGATGGTCCACGCCGGGGCCGAGGGGGGGCTACAGCTCCGGCAGCAGGGAGAGAACGGCGCAAGGAAACAGACAGGTTTGCCTCTACTGAGTAGAATTTTGGCCATGGGACAAACAGAACTATTTGCAGCTACGCTTAGGTCTCAAATGAATACTTACAAAATTGTTCCCTTGTGGCCTTACTTATTCCATGCCTTGTAATATTATAGCCGCATTGCCATCTAATTGCTCTGCATCATGTGCTGCCTCTAAGCCCTAGTTTCTTTAATTATAAAAAATTTATCTCTGAGGAACTTTGGGCTGTGTCCAAAACAGTTCATTCCTTACAAACATACATGAATTATCCATTTTATCCTTCAATAAGTCAAGTACAACCTCAAGAAAAAGACATTTCTAGCCATCAGACTAAGTGTGGCTGTACATGCATGCCAGAGACTGCTGTTTCAGTCTGTTCTACGTTGCTTGTAGAAAGGACGTCGGAAGAGAGCGAGATCTCAGACCAGCACCAGGGCCAAAGAAATATGAGGAATCTCCCAGTCCTGTGAGTGACAGAGCTCTAAGGCACTTTCTCTGGGTGTGACCTTCTGTCCCATGACCTTACATATTTTTGCCTCTGGGTGTGCCTGTGTCTTTGTCCAAGTCTTCTGAAATGGATAGCTGCTGTATGATTATAGTTTGTGTTATCATGTTTCTTCTATAAGAAGCAATGGAGAGATTGCCATAATCAAGCGTGTTCTGTCAAAATCAATATTTTACAGCTTTATTTCAGTAATAAGTCTTGAAAATGTAAGCCATGCAAATGAAACCTAATTAGTTTGAGACTGCCAACCTGTTGCAAGACCCCAGATTATTTGCTTGATATTTAAACATGTGCTAATGGACTGTCCTGATCTTAACAATTCTACACAATGCTTTTATGCAGAAAATACTTAATTAATTCCCTGCAAAATCCTAGAATTGTATGATTTTTTTTTTGTTGTTGTAATATTGTAAGATTCCTCGGACGGCCCCGTTTTACCTACCTTGAGGTAAGTGTGTGCTTTACGTATGAGATTAGGAGTGAGTATCACTTATTTATTTAGTATTTTTGTGGTTATGTTTTAGAGGGCAAAAGGGGCAAATGTTTTCGTCTGAACATTTATTAAGACTAATGAACATAAGGCTGAATCGGCTACTTTGTTTGGAGCTGCAAACTGTTCATCGTTCGGATTTCAAAACCAAACCCACTGATCTGCCTAAAATTCTTCTTCTCTTCTACAACAGCATACAAGTGTTTATCAGTTTAAAGATTATACTCACTGGCCACAATTAGGAAAACCATATTAGTACTGGGTAGGACCCCATTGCCAACATCCCATGGTTCATTCTGTGATGATTTCTGTTCACCACAGTTATATAAGCCACAGTACTAAGCCTCCATTTGAATTATTGTAGCCTTCCTGTCACGTCAACAGAGTCTGACCGTTCTCCTCCGAATTCCCTCATCAGCATTGCATTTCTGCCACTCGCTGAATGTTTTTGGACCATTCTGTGTAAACACTAGAGCCTGCTTTGCATGAAAGTCCCAGGAGATCAGTAAGTTTCCTAAATACTCAAACTAGCCCATCTGGCACCAACAACCATACAACGGTCAAAGTCACAGAGATCGGAGATATTCCGGATTCTGAAGGAAACTAATTGGACCTCTCGACCTGTGTCTATAATTTTATGCATTGTGCTTCTGCTGAATCAGTGTCTGGTTGTATACTTGCTTGTCTTTACATTTGGGGACCCTAAGTGACTTCTTTGTCAGCTTGGCCAGTCATGTAAATTTATATACACTATATTGCTAAAGGTTTTGGTACATCTGGCTTTATATGCACATGAATTTAATATGGAGTTGGCCCGCCCTTTAACAGGCGCTATAACAGCTTCAACTCTTCTGGGAAGGCTTTCCACAAGGTATTAGAGTGTGTTTATGGGAATTTTTGACCATTCCTCTAGAAGTGCATTTGTGAGGTCAGGCACTGATGCTGGACGAGAAGGTCTGGCTCGCAGTCTCCGCTCTAATTCATCTGAAAGGTGTTCTATGGGGTTGAGATCAGGACTCTGTGCAGGCCAGTCAAGTTCCTCCACACCAAACTCGCTCATCCATGTCTTTATGGAGCTCGCTTTGTGCACTGGTGTGCAGTCATGTTGGAACAGGAAGAGGCTTCTCTTCAGTCTTCACCGGACTTTTTGCATACATGGTTTTGATTACGTTATTGTATTTACACTTTGCTGTTTTGTGGTCATGAGCAAAACCATTGCTTCCATCCAACACTAGCTACATTACTCATAATGGCCATTGGGCTTAACCGTGTATTATGCGTCTTCAGCATTCTTGTGCATTTTTCTGCCCAAAATAAACACAAAACGCTTCATGGGCCTTAATTTTTCAGTTAAAACTAATTTGTTGGGTAAAAAGCCATTTTATATTAATCATCACCTACACTATATTGCCTAAACTTTTGGGACACCCCTCCAAATCATTGAATTCAGGTGTTGTTTTTCAGGGCTTGGGCTCGGCGCCTTAGTTGCAGTGAAAAGGAACACTTAATGCTTCAGCATACCAAGACATTTTGGACAATTTCATGCTCCCAACTTTGTGGGAACAGTTTGGGGATGACCCCTTCCTGTTCCAACATGACTGCGCACCAGGGCACAAAGCACAGACCATAAAGACATGGATGAGTGAGTTTGGTGTGGAGGAACTTGACTGGCCTGCACAGAGTCCTAACCACAACCCCATAGAACACCTTTGGGATGAATTAATCACTGCGAGCCAGATCTTCTCGTCCAGCATCAGTGCCTGACCTCAGAAATGCACTTCTGGTGGAATGGCCAAAAATTCCCATAAACGCACTCCTAAACCTTGTGGAAAGCCTTCCCAGAAGATTTGAAGCTGTTATAGCTGCAAAGGGCGGCCCAACTCCATATTACATTCATGTGCATGTAAAGGCAGACGTCCCAGTTGTGGTATGGCTCAGAGTCTCCGCTCTAATTCATCCCAAAGGTGTTCTATCAGGTTGAGGTCAGGACTCTGTGCAGGCCAGTCAAGTTCCTCCACACCAAACTCGCTCATCCATGTCTTTATGGACCTTGCTTTGTGCACTGGTGTGCAGTCATGTTGGAACAGGAAGGGGTCATCCCCAAACTGTTCCCACAAAGTTGGGAGCATGAAATTGTCCAAAATGTCTTGGGATGCTGAAGCATTAAGAGTTCCTTTTCCTGGAACTAAGGGGCCGAGCCCAACCCCTGAAAAACAACACCTGAATTAATGATTTGGAGGGGTGTCCCAAAACTTTTGGCAATATAGTGTATATACATAAATCTTTTAAGGTAATAGTCAAGTGTGGGTGTGTTTTGTGTATGCTAAAACAGCCCTGATAGTGGCATGCATGAGGTGTTCCTAATAAAGTGGCTGATGAGTGTACACTTGCAAGAATGAAAACACTTGCCCTTTTTGTTCATTGGGTCTCAGTATACACTACCTTACATGCTAGGGATTATTCAGTCTGAAAAAATTATTTTCCCATTATTAGCCATGTTCCTTGCTGTTGCTATATTTCATTTGATTGAGTTTTATGAGGAAATCCGTCCAAATGCGAGTCCTATGCGGAAAGTTCTTGGGTTGAGCAGTAGAGGGCAGTCTACTGTTTTGGTAACTGGAGCCACTTTTTGAAATCGTTACCAACATTTCATGTTGCAATCCTTTGCATTGCACATATTTGTTAAACAGTTTTATTAGTGTTATTGGAACAAGACAAAGCAATTATTAATTTTGTTACCCCTGTAGAATGCTAGTTATTTATCTAACTGTGGTTGTATGAAGCCCAGCTATCCATCAGGGCAGTGAGAGTCAACTGGATATGTTCTTGTGTGGTTATGCCTGCATGCCTAGACACACAGTGATGTTTAGCACAGTGTTTGTAATCCATCTTTCTGGAACCATCTCAAGTTTTCACCAGCTCAGTCCAGGTCCCAAATGACCAGCAAATGACCCTGGCAGCATTGCACCACAGTTCTGTTTCAGACAGACGATCTAGAATGTTTTCCACAGTGTATGAGCATGGGTGAACTGCCTGAATCTTTCTTTAAAGCATTCACAAAAATCCTTTTACTGTCCCAACAAGCTGAAGAGAGCCCTTGGTGCAAGTGAATTTCCTAGAACCATCTTGTCCAACTTGAAAACTTTAAAAAAAAAAAAAAAAAAAAAAAAAAAATACACTCACCAAGGCAGTGGAGATGAGCAGAGGATTCAGCTTCCGCTATATCTCCGTACAGTGTACATGTGAAATATGGCGGGATTTGTTGCACATACCGCACGATCCGTCACACTTGGTGTACACGTGCATGATACAAGAAAATGTCCAGATGATTCTTACCACAGAGAAGTGAAATGAATCTCACTGCTACACCCTCCATACTGTCCTAATTTAGCATCGGGTGCATGACCGATGAATTTCATACAATTTTAGGACTGAAAAGTTTGTGTGGTTCAGCAAAAATGACTTGAATATAGATGATGGACACAATTATTCAAAATAAAGTCAGGTTTAGGGACTAGTCTCGAGCTGTCTGTCATTTTGCTTGGCATTCTTCCATTTTCATGGTACGTCTTAAGCTGCGTTTGCTGACATCAAGCCCATATCGTATAGGAATCTGCCACAATATGCATCATATTACTGATTACAAAGTATTCAAAGGTATGATAAGTGTCTGAATATCTGCATCAATATAGCTCTTCAAGTATTGTGGAGCTTCTGTTTCTTTTCCTTCAGACAATTCAGACCGTAAGCTGTCGGTCGTTTTAATTTGGCCGACTCGGAAGACTTTAATGTTATCTAACATTTTATCAGTGTTCAGTTACATCTGATCTTCTCTCTCTCTCTCTCTCTCTCTTTTGGCAGAAATTCAGCTCAGCCAGTAAATACGCAGCCTTATTAATGGATGGCGAGGGAGACGACGCTGAGGAAAACGGAGAATAAGAGATTTGCTGCGGGAAAGTCGGGCAAAAACGAATTGCAAATTAATCCTCCAGCTTTTTCCACGCAGCGGTGAAGGACCCCGCTCTGCTCTCTTGAAGCAAAACCTGGAGAAGCAGTAAAATTACACAGCAATCTCTTATAACCATCTTCTTGATGCTAATGGGGTGGGGTGAGGTGGGGTGGGGGGGTTTATGGGGGAGATGCCAGACTCATTTTAAAATAAGAGGTTATATGGGAAGTTGGCTAAGATAATTATGATTAATAAAAACAAACGAGAGAATGTGATCCCATTTTTGCAGCCACATACATCACACACATTTCTAGCACTAGTTTATAAAAGCAGGGCATGACGCAAGGTAGGTTCATACCAAAGGCGAGTGTCTTGATGCTTTTCAGGGTTTCAGATGCTTTTTTTTTTTCTTCTTCCCTCTTACTGAACGCTGTGCTTCTACAGACATTGGGACCTGCATGATCTGTTCAGCAGCATTTTATCTTGCAAAATCATGTCTTAAAGCATATTATATGGGACTTGTATTGAGGATGATCTAACTGGGAGGCAAAAAGCAAACCATTTCCACACCACATATCAGTTTAGCAGCTTCCATCATTGCATTTTTCCTGCCCAATGTTTGGCTAAGTTTCCTTTATCTCGCAGACCCATTCTCATGGACAAGTTTATTGAGCTACCTCTGTGGCCGGCTGTGCCCTCCGAACAAATATTTTCTATCTTCGAAGGATTATCAGCTTGTTAGTCATTTACAAAACGTTGCCCCTTAATCAATTCCTTTTAAACATTGGTGACAAATTGCTTTTTGAATCAACCAGTACAGTTTGTGTGCGTTCTGAATAAAGGTTTTAATAAAATGGTAACTATTGTGCAGTCTATGGTTTCATACTTTACTTTTTTTGTTTTGTTTACATTGAAGTGTTTTAAGAAAAACCAATATTACAGATATAAAGGTATTTAATTACATTCTCTAGAGGATATTAATGTGACGTGACATTCAAACATGTAAGCCAATCCCGTGAATTTTCTCTCTGAAATATAAAGAACAGAGATTAAACGAACGGGGTTACACTCCACCGCAGCCGATTCTGGATATAATCACACGCCCATGGCTTGTCTAAACTACTAAGTAAGCTGATATTCCATGAAGCAGCAAATATGAAAGTCAGGGGTCTCTTTCTTCCTGTAACTACAGGAAGTTTTGAGTTTATCTACAGGAGGTGGAGGAGGCAGACAGTCAAAAGGTCATGCACTTGATTCTTCCTGAAAGCTACATCTCTAATAAAGAGCCCTGTGTCTGCTGCTTTGGTGCTTTGCTTTAAGGTCAAAGCGTACTTGTAGTTCATCCCCATTGGCACTTGCCAGTGTGGATCAAAGGAACATGATCTGTGGTTGACGTTAGCGTCAACATCCATGTGTAAACACTCATGCGTATTTCCTTGATGCAGTGCTGAGGGGAGATTCCATGCCATTTTGTAACCTCTGATTCCCATGAAAACAAGCAAAGCTGCACGTTCCTCTCCATGGGAATGTAGTTTCTGCAATCAGCACATTGTGCGTGTATTTTTAAAGACGCCAAGTTCAACCCAAATGGTTGCAAGGAATTTACAGTTTAACCTCAGCGCATGAAAAGCCATATCCTAAAATAAAACTGCTTGTTTTCAGCATGGATCACGACGATTCGGTTCAATTTATTCTCTTTTATTTGATTAAAATCATTCTCCAAAGACTGGTGCTGTTAAGAGTCATTCTCACTTTTTAGCTTTTTGCTGCGAAACGTAATCAGCCATTTGCAAGCTCTTTGCTCGATGTCCGTTGAAACGCAGCTGAAGAATTTGCCCTTGACCCCAGGCTACAAGGTCTCATAAATAAGTGTCCACGCACTGGATGTGACAGAAAGCAGACTGGGCCGTTGGAGGGAGCAGTGAGAACAGGCACACAGTGTTCTCAGCCTGGACATCTGCTTGTGTGTTGTCCATCACTGTGTGACCCTGACATTTTCTCAGCATCTTCCTGCAGCTCACTCCCACATCTATCTATTCTGAGATCTGGGCCCAAGAGTGCATATAATAATATATAGAACCAATCCAGAAAGGTTTTGGGTTTTTTTCTTCTTCTTCTTCTTCTTCTTCTTCTGTGATTACTTTGGATGCAGATCCAGGCTGCAGTAGGTCTTTGATTTTGAGCCCAGTCAGATGGTTTGTTATTTTACTCTCTAAGTAACATTATCAGCTTGACACAGGATGTTTCTAGTAGCATCCGTACCTTTGTCCTGCTTAGATCTTCTCTAATGTTTTGGTGGTTACTGCCACTTCTAAATAGATTTAACGTCACACAGCTGTCTTTTTGACTTCTGTTTTCATTTTTTGTTCTTTACCTTCCTAATGCTTGCATTTGGTTTACTTTAACTTTGCCACGTTTTCCCCGAATTACACCACATACAATCCCTTCTTATAGAGAATAATGTTAAATGAGGAATTCCAGTTGACTCTGAACAGATGTTTCTGTTGAAACGTCTTCCATTTATCCTAAAGTAGTCTATTGAAATTGCTAGCGGATGCACTTGAAGAAGACCTCATCTTCTCTTGTTAGGATCAGTCTGTAAAGGATCATACAGGTGACTGCACATATGGCAGTAATTCCGGGCCAACTGTGACCGCTAACTCTGTATTTAACTCTGTATTTAGTGAATGCTAAACTGTCAAATGCCACAGCACTACCATAATCTGCAGGCAGACATAAACTTTAGCATTCATCATGTGTCACATTTTATATAGTTTCCTTAATCTGTCTTTTTTTATGACCCACACTCCAAAACATTTTATCACTTTTTTTTTCAGATTTTTGTAATATTCCTTGGAATGCTGTGGTATTTTAGCTCTTCCTGATGGTGAAATATACAGGCCAAGTTTGTGTGTTTTTGCACACACCCTAGATGTGGGCACAATTGTTTTGTCCTTGCGCAAGACTATACTTCTATATTCAGATCTAACCAAACCCTGGACAATTCCAGAGTACATTACGTGCTAAGTGACCACTGCTTTAGGTGGAGACTGTGTGGTCAGTTCCATAATGGCTTTGTGTAGGGGATTATGATGTAGTATAAACAGCAGGTGGGAGGCCATGTCTTTCATAATTTTGTTTTCTATGTAGTCAGTTTATATGGCTTTAACCTTATCGATGTATACAGCGTTATAGCGCTGTTTCACTGCTGTCCACTTTGCTCACCGATCTTAATGACTTCTGTGTTAATGTGGTGCGTTAAATTTTTTGCTATTTCTTGATTGATGCCCCAGAGTGAGCAGGTTGTCGTAATTAATTAGCTATGCTACAGTCGTAAACATAACATGATGGTGTGCTTAAGGTCAAGTACAGGTGCGTTGTAAGCCAATACACTGGGAGACATGTAAACATATCGCTAACATCTATACTGGCAGGCAGAAAGAATTCCTCTGAAGAATTTATATAATATTCTGACGTTTCGGTTGGGTCTTATTAGTCATCTTTGTATATCAATGCCTATTATGGAGAATAGCCGTAAAATAATTGCAATGATCATTGAAAGCAGATTTGTGTAATAAAGTATGGAATGTCTATATAGTCCAAAAATGGTGTTTAGTTATTATTCAATTAAAAATTTGTGTTTGTGTGCTGAGCAGAAGAATTGACAAATGGTCTGAAAGCTAAGAATAAGCCTAGAACCTTGACGATGACGTGGAGATCTTAATATCTCCCATCCAAAGATGCAGATAGTCTGGAATGTTTGGTTGTGAGTTGGGAAGGACAGTGACGCCAGAGACACCAAGACTGATAGTCTGATAGGAGAAGGTTCTCTTTAGTGATGAATCCAGGTTTCTTTCTTTTCCATAGAGGTGATAGATAGATCTATGTGAGGAGGATTCTGGGAGAAGCATTTAAGGAAACATGATGCATCGTGGCCAAAGGTGTTTTTTTATGCAAAAACAGTAGGCTGTATGTTGTCTTACTGGTTCCCACTCTTACTGGAACTCACTGTTCTCAAAATGACTACCTTTTTTCACTGCTTAGTGATGGTATATTCCAACAAGACTATGCAAAGTGCCATTCAAGTCTCCAACCTCATATATTCACCACTCTTGTCTCAGTCCAAAACAGCAGTGGTAGGTGAGTTCTGGAGCTTCCAGTCTGCTGTCAAGAAAACTGGCTTTAACGTTCCTACTTTCCTGCTTTCCTACTTTTTTTTTTTTTGGCACTAAGACCTGGATCACTCCAGAGATCACTAAAGAGAGCTACACTGCCTGTTCTGTCCTCTGCCCATGCTTTTTCTTACACTCCATGAAAATATAGCACAGGTTTGATTTTGTCCCAAAGTGCCTTAAATTCTTTTTGCTTCTCAACTGTCTCCTTCCTTTTTCACCCCCTCCCTGACTGCTGATGACCAATTCTTTCCCATACTAGCTTTATTTCTACACTACACAATCCCTCTCCTCCTCCTATTTCCTTAAAGTATTTTCCTCTTCTTTCTACAAATGAGAGCCTGCAGATTATTTTGTCTAACAGTTCTCAAATTCACTAGGAATTTAGCTTAATGTGATGCTTGACCTAGATCCCTGACCTAGTGAACTAGCGTGTGTGAGGGAAGACGAACAGGAAGTTGAGACTGTGAAATGTCCAGTACTTGACTTATATTCTATTACAAATGTGGAGCTTCTGTTTGGGGGCAATTTAAGGATTAGCTACATCCATCCTCTATAGATGGTGTGTGGACAGCAGCACAAAATGGAGACGTTCTTTTAGATCATTCAAATAATGTCAGGATGGTGTGAGGATGTCATCAAGGTACCTCGCACCTCTGGGATTGAGGGTTTGATTCCTGCCTTGTTTTTCCTGTGCTTCAAGGGTTACCTCTGGGTACTCCAGCCCCCCTTCTTATAGTCCATATACATGCTTGTAGGCTGATTGGCATCTCTAAATTTTCTTTAAATGGTCCATAGTGCATGTGAGTGGGAAATTATTGGGGGGGGGATTTTGGGCATCTTGCTGGTGTAAACTGAATGTGCTAGGTGAGAATAAAAAATAGGACTTAGTGTGATGAGCTTTTGATCTGAACATATTATTTCCTATAACTTCCTCAACTGCAACTTTAAACAGTCCTTTCATCACTTTGTCTTGACGTTAATAAAAGAGCAAAACAAATGGTAATGGTAGAGATGTTAAAAGTTCAGCGTAGTTCAATTATCCAGTGAAACAGAATATTTCCGACAAATAGTCCTTCTTCACTGTCTGTGCAAGCAGAGTGCTTTTGAGGTGTTGAAACCTGTGAATATTTAAAAGGTTAAATATTAGAATTCACACACATTGTCTCTCCCCAGAAATGATTGTTCTGTTATTCATTCATTGTCTACCGGTTATCCGAACTACACTCAGGTCACAGGGAGCCTGTGCCTATCTCAGGCATCATTGGGCATCAAGGCAGGATACACCCTGGACGGAGTGCCAACCCATTGCAGGGCACACACACATTCTCATTCACTCATGCAATCACACACACTACGGACAATTTAGAGATGCCAATCAACCTACCATGCATGTCTTTGGACTGGGGGAGGAAACCGGAGTACCCGGAGGAAACCCCCGAGGCGCGGGGAGAACATGCAAACTCCACACACACGGTGGAGGCAGGAATCGAACCCCCAACCCTGGAGGTGTGAGGCAAACGTGCTAACCACTAAGCCACCGTGCCCCCTTGCTCTGTTATTGTCCAGTGAAATTTTGCAATGTAGCTAATCTTCAGAGATGAATTAATATATCCTTCCTTGTAGCTTCAGCCTAATTGGGGGGATGTGTTAGCTTAGTGGTTAAGGTGTTAGCCTACTGATCAGAATGGCATGAGTTCAAATCCCAGGTCCACCTAGCTACCCCTCCTTAACGCTCTTATCAACAAGGTGTTTTCACCCACAGGATTGTAGCTCACTTGGTGTTTCTGTGGTTTGATGTGAACATTAACTGAAGTGCTTGTTGAGGAAAAACTGATTAGATTAACTGCATGAACGTACAGGTGTTCCTATTAAAGTGGACAGTGAGTGTATATCATTAAAACAGGTCATCTGAGACATATTAAACAGATGAATTATTAAGAGAATATCGCACGGATTTAAGCATTGAAATAGAGGAAAGGTATATAGGTTTCAACATGAGGTTTGCATACTCTTGTGGATTTTTGTTTTTTTCTTTATCCACAGCTTGTGTCCTTTTAACAGAAGCACCCACTGTGAATGAAGAGAGTGTTTATTTTTAAAAAAGTGGAGGATGGGGAGTCAGTTGCGACGAGTCCTCAACCTTTATTTATCTCTCCTTATTTGGGATTTTTCCCTTGCTACTATTTTAGGAGTTCTTGTCAGGTTTTGTTGTTCTCGAAGCTTTGTTTCTCCTCTACTCTGGAGAGAAACATAATTGAAGGAACCAGAGGTTCCTTATCTGACTTATCTTATGTATAACCAAAATCCATTTATCATTCAAATCATATGTAGTATGCATTAGTTTTCTCTGCCCTGCTGCAGTTTGCTTTAACAGCCTCACCAGACCACTAGCAGAAAGTGGGAAACGTCTACAGAAACAGCTGTCCATGTTCTTGCCAAAAAGTGCTCGACTGTTGACAGCTGGATGAGTTTGCATTCTCGCAGCATAGTCAGCTTGCAGGTGGTGAAAAACACATTGCACTCGTTTTCGCTACTGCATGTCTTTAGAGGTCATCATTAGTGTCACACAAGAGACGTGCAATGGGGAAAAAAGGGTGCTCGCCTCGATCAAAAGGTGCGGGCTAATTGGTAGTACCACAAGTAGTAAAGGCTACAGCTTTTTCTTACAGTGCCCCACAGTTATGGAACAGCCTTCCAATTAGTGTTTGGGATTCAGACACAGTCTCAATGTTTAAGTCCAGGCTGAAAACTCATTTGTTTAGTTAAGCCTTCAATGGATAGTTTTTCTGAGGTAAAGGAGTAGCTTTAGAAGGTTCGTGGGCATGGAGTGTACTGGGATGTTTGGATGCTGTCTCCTTACCACCCTCTTGCTGACTGTGAAATGGTCATAGCTAGTTTTGCTGGAGTCCCTGCCTGCACTTTACACATAATCTACATTGTCTTTAAACATCGCATACCTATTGTCTTTCTCTCTCTCTCTCTGTCTTTCTCTGTCGAGCTATACATCCCACTTCCGAGCTCCCAGTGTTCTGAGTTCGCAGTGTGACCACTTCTTCTTACCACACCTGCCTGATCCATACAAACGTTCTACCCCTGGTTTGAGTCTGGTCGCTTGGTGGTGGTCACCGCTGCTGGGGATAGATCTGCGTGGACAGCCTGTGACCCAGTGGATAGAACCACTTGGAGACTATCACGCTGTCTTTGGACTGCCGTTACATCAGTCAGCTGTTCAAGCTTTAAGATGTCACCATTGAGGTTCACTTTCGCTCCATTCCTCTTGTAAATTTGTCTTCAATCTACAAAGCTAACAGTTAAATTGTCCTCTTTTGGTACATCGGCCCATGTGTGTTTCCGCTGCTGATGTGTAATGCCTCGGCACCGTTTGCGTAAAAGCGATGATGATGATGAAGCAGAGATATCCTGATGCGTCCACCTCCCTCTACACGTTGTTCTTGGCATGTTCACAGCCCTTCTTTATTCAAACAAGAGGAGCTGAAATATTGGCAAATATCTCTATTCTTGTTTTGTCTGACCTGAGTTTATTGCTTTTAGGGCTTCATGGGGTGAGGGAATTGAGATCGTTTCAGTGCATTTCATTGCTATGTAATTGTTGTTCCTTCTGCTTTTACGTCATCCTGCAAATCTTTTCTTGTGACTGCTGACTTCTCTCATAGTTTCCTTATCATTAACCAGAGAGCAGGATGTGAAATTGTCAAATTTCCACCTAAATATTGTGCCTACGTATTCCACCTACAATTGTATTGGCAGGGATGTTTAAGGCCTTTGACTCTGCAGCTTTTTTTGTAAGAACTTTAGGTAGCTCTGTCAATATATTGTTGTGTGAAATCCTCCCAACAAATGTCTTTTACAAACCCCAGGTGCAATTTCCAAAACATTTTCAGCAGCATTTCTATCTAGATTTATTTCTGTGTAACCTTATAAATAAATAAAAAGAATTTGGACATTAAATTCATTCATTGTCTACCGCTTATCCGAAGTATTCTCGGGTCACGGGGAGCCTGTGCCTAGCTCAGGCGTCATTGGGCATCAAGGCAGGATACACCCTGGACGGAGTGCCAACCCATCGCAGGGCACACACACACACACTCTCATTCACTCACGCAATCACACACTACGGACAATTTTACAGATGCCAATCAACCTACAATGCATGTCTTTGGACTGGGGGAGGAAACCGGAGTACCCGGAGGAAACCCCCACGGCACGGGGAGAACACGCAAACTCCACACACACATATGGTGGAGGCGGGAATCAAACCCCCAACTCTGGAGGTGTGAGGCAAACATGCTAACCACTAAGCCACCGTGCCCCCCTGGACATTAAATTGAATATATAAAATTGCAAACATTAATCACAAATGTTATTACTGTTACTGTGTTGTTTGGGATTGAGATAAAGCCAATATGTATAAAGGACTTTTTTTTTTCTGTATAGCTTTTAAAATCCCAGTAATGTCCCGGGTCACTTTGCTTCGTACAGCACCAAAGGGTCCAAAAAGTGAGTTTTACATGTTTAATTCCTCAACAACATTTAAATGATGTGTATGTAGCTTTAATTGTTAAAAACTTTTTATATAAATGACAGATAGATAGATAGATAGATAGATAGATAGATAGATAGATAGATAGATAGATAGATAGATAGACAGACAGACAGACAGACAGACAGACAGAAGGATATATAGATAGATAGACAGACAGACAGGGCAGACAGAAGGATATATAGATAGATAGATAGATAGATAGATAGATAGATGGATGGATGGATGGACAGAAAAAATGATTCGATCCCCTGCTAATTTTGTATGTTGCGCCACTGACAAACAAATGATCAGTCTATAATTTTAATGGTCAGACAGACAGACCAATAGACAGACAGACAGACAGGGCAGATAGATGGATAGATAGATAAATAGATAGATAGACAGACAAATAGATAGATAGATAGATAGATAGATAGACAGACAGACAGACAGACAGACAGACAGACAAGGATAGATAGATAGACAGACAGACAGACAGAGAGATAGACAGACAGACAGACAGACAGACAGAAAAAATGATTTGATCCCCTGCTAATTTTGTATGTTGTGCCACTGACAAACAAATGATCAGTCTATAATTTTAATGGTCAGACAGACAGACCAATAGACAGACAGACAGATAGACAGACAGACAGACAGACAGACAGACAGACAGATAGATGGATAGATAGATAAATAGATAGATAGACAGACAAATAGATAGATAGATAGATAGATAGATAGACAGACAGACAGACAGACAGACAGACAAGGATAGATAGATAGATAGACAGACAGACAGAGAGATAGATAGACAGACAGACAGACAGACAGAAAAAATTATTTGATCTCCTGCTGATTTTGTATGTTTGCCCACTGACAAACAAATGACCGGTCTATAATTTTAATGGTCAGACAAACAGACTGATAGATAGATAGATAAATAAATAAATAGACAGACAGACAGACAGATAGATAGACATTTAAAGGAGGAGCACAGTGGCTGAGTGGTTAGCACCTTTGCCTCTTATCCCTGGAGTTGAGGGTTTGATTCCTTCTTGTACATGGAGTATACATGTTCTCCCTGTGCTTTGTGTTTTCCTCCCCAGCCCAAAGACACATGTTGTAGACTGATAAGTATCTCTAAATTGGCTGTAGTCTGTGTGTGTGTGTGTGTGTGTGTGTGTGCGTGTGTGCGTGTGTGCGTGTGTGTGTGTCCTACGATTGGTTGGCACCACCTCCAGGATGTCCTCTACCTTGTGCTCCGTGTTCCGTGGGATAGTCACCAGCTTCCCTGCAACTCTGTGTAGGATAAGCGTTACAGAAGATGGATGATACACACTGCATGTTCCCAAATCATGCACTGGCACACTGGCAAGCTTACTAATGGAACAATTCATACTGTGTGTGATACCCAGCTCTGAGGATTATTTCAGTTTTGCTTGCTTGATTAGTTGCACATTGTTTTTCCCATCAAAATATGAATGTACCTGAGAATGCAGCCAGTTAGGCTAGTGCCAAAAGTTAAGCGAGAATGAGGGGATGCAGGAAATAGTGGGAGGGATGGAAGTAAGAGGGCTTCAGAGGTATGAATGGAATTTGTTTTAACACGGGGTACGATTTGAAATGCTCCGCCCCCCTTACACATACACACACACACACACACATGAAAATAAGAACTTCCAACATGTGAAACTGATTTTAAGATTGCCTCAGTGAAACAGTAAACATGCTTGCTTTGCTGCTGTCGTGTTCTGCTCTCTGAGGCCACAGCGGAGGAATCCAGCGTTGCCTCAGAGAGTTCAGCACAGGGTTGACTTTGCTCTCACAGTCTCACTTACACACCAGTGTGTGCTCTTGAGTTCTGTAATGGCGCTTGCCAACATGGACACCAGCTGAGCCTGAGCTGTGGCTTTCCCCACTTTCCCAAGCGCTGCTGTTGCGGTCTGCTTCACCATTTCTGTCTTAGGAACATCTCCGCTTCATTTAGCTCGCTGCAAAAGCTCTGTGTAAATAAAGAGTGAACCATGTATCCAGTGTGAAGTCTGGAAAAATGCACTGGGATAATGTCAGAATAGTTGAAGGTGTGCAGCATATATTTAACAGAGGGCTTGATAGGGAGT
>JAUCMX010000017.1:4409575-4531004 GCA_033459395.1 Hemibagrus guttatus | reverse complement strand
TCTCTCACTCACTCACTCTCTCACTCTCTCACTCTCTCTCTCATGTCCTCTCACTCACTCTCTCTTTCTCTCTCTCTCTACTTCTCATTCTCACTCACTCACTCACTCTCTCTCATGTCCTCTCACTCTCTCTCTCTCTCTCTCTCTGTCTGTCTGTCTCTCTCACTCACTCACTCTCTCTCTCTCTTATGTCCTCTCACTCTCTCTCAGATATATTAAATTATTGTGTGTGTGTGTGTGACTGCTAGCAATAGTATTTAGTCAGTATAAAGAGCTGCTGTCACAATATAAAGGCACAGCTACTTAGTCATCTACCAGATGACGAAGCATGATGGTGAGCTTGGTGTATAGATGAGAGAGTTGGACAGTCTAAAGGCTGCTGCATCAGACTCAAGCAAAAGTATCAGGAGGTTGTCAAATGGCATATAGTAAACCATTAACCAAAGTGAAAGCAGGTTATGAAAGAAGTTTAAACAATAAAAAAATGTCAACCTGGGGGGCACAGTGATTTAGTGGTTAACATGTATGCCTCGTAGCTACCAGGTTGGAGGTTTGATTTCTGCATGCTTTTCCCCATGCTTCCTCTGTGCGCTTTGGCTTTCGTCCATAGCCAAAAGACATGTGGTAGGCTGATAGGTATTTCAAAATCTTCTGGGGCGTGTGTTTGTAATGGCTTGGCACTTCATCAAGGATGTCTTCTGCCTTGAGTCCCCTGCGGGTTTTCCCGTGACCCTGTGTTGGATAAGTGGTATGAATGGAAAATGTCAGCTTAGAATTTTACTTAAATAAATAGGCTATTTGATGTCACTACGACGGGTTTGGTGTTTGTTGCCTTGTCTTTTAAACAAAACCAACCGAAAAAGCCTGGAAAATACTATAGACAATATGGAACCTTAAATTAGGGAATCGTCGAGCTATACGTCCCACTCCCGAGCTCCCAGTGTTCTGAGTTTCCAGTGTGACCACTGGCTGTACCTCTGGTCAGAGTCTCATCGCTTCGTGGTGCTCACTGATGCTGTGGATGGATCTGTGGAGGAGACAGCCATGGACAGAGCCACTTGGAGACTATCATACCGTCACGGATCTGCCATTACATCTGTCAGCTTGCGACAGCAAGGAATTAGTGTCTATAATGAACTCAGAAACTACACTGATCTAATAGTTTCTCATAAGCCCTTGGTTGCTGTTGTAGAAAGGACATTATTTAGTTACATTGTCCAGTGTCACCCAAATGAGGATGGGTTCCCTTCTGAGCCTGGTTCCTCTCAAGGTTTCTTCCTCATATCATCACAGGGAGTTTTTCCTTGCCCCCATCGCCTCAGGCTTGCTCAGTAGGGATAAAATAGTAACTTTGATTTAAACTTTATAATTTTTTTTCCTTCTCTGTTTCAATACTTCTGTAAAGCTGTCCATTGTTAATAGCGCTATACAAATAAATTAAATTGAATTGTTTAACTGAAGTGGAGAAGGAAGAAACGGGATACTTTTATAGTAATACAGACAAAACTGCCACGTCCACGTCCAAGTCCTGCACTGAACGAGAAAGAAGAACTGAAGGAAGCTGATCCTCCTGGAATTTGTCAATTACCCAGCATGAAGGTTCATTAGGAGTTCCCGAAATGCTTCAGCCTAGTGTTCGACAACGCCTCCTTCTGCACACAGTGGCTGTTTTGTAGAGACTGTGGCATTTTGGCATGCTCCTGAATACGAAGCCTGCATACAAACAGCCAGCATTTACAGCAGACATTTGGAAGAGTCGAACAAAACCCCCTTTTTAGACCTTGCGAGCAGTGCAGAGCTGAAACACAGGATTTGACTCACAAAGGATTGACCTTCACTACCACTGATGTTCGGAGAGAATCTTGCTTTCTCTTTCTGTGGTGTTGTGCAGTGTATTTTAGACTTAACTTCTATTAGACTTCTATGAGAAATTTATCTGACTTGCCTTAACTCACATCAAACTGCAGAAGACAAAAAACAGCTGTTTACCAAAGGGAAATCCACACACTGATGTAAATGTCCTGGCTGGCAGTGTGGTGATAACTACAGTCGTTATAGCAGCAGTGATCACATCAGTAACAGCCAAATGAAAATTGCTTTCATATTCTGCAACCCTAGTGAATTTTTTTAAGAAATCCGTCTGTAAAAAGGAAATGACTACAATGTCATAGCAGGAAAGGCGAGAAAAACAATATAAACTTATTGGCTGCGAGTCTTTATGTCTCTGAACCTGTACTGGAGGAATGAACACCGTTCTCCAACATAGATAATTCCCTCTGATGATGGTGTCAGAGAGCGCCATATATATATATATATATATATAAATGGTCACAGAAACACTGTGTATCATTCTGTCATTCATTCATTGTCAACCCCTTATCCGATCTATTCTCGGGTCACGGGGAGCCGTGCGTCATCTCAGGCGTCATCGGGCATCAAGGCAGGATACACCTTGGACGGAGTGCCAACCCATCGCAGGCCACACACACACACTCTCATTCACTCACGCAATCGCACACTACGGACAATTTAGAGATGCCAATCAACCTACAATGCATGTCTTTGGACCGGGGGAGGAAACCGGAGTACCCGGAGGAAACCCCCTGAGGCACGGGGAGAACATGCAAACCCCACACACACATGGCGGAGGCGGGAATAGCACGCAAGCGTGCTAACCACCAAGCCACCGTGCCCCCCTCATTCTGTCATTAAATGAAAAATAACGTCAGACGATAACAGAATGCATCAGTTGAAGCAAAGATGAGAGGGTTTTATTCTGATGGATTTGTAAAAAGGACTGATGTAGCAGGAGACAAGCCATCATTTAAACCTGTCGTGTATCCATGCAAATATGCAAATAAGTACATTAACCCAGGATTTAGGAAAGTACAGTGTGAAACATCAGATTAGCCCAGGTAAAGTATGCAGTGTGGGAGCATTGTGACACAGGATAAGCCAGATTCAGTTTACCCGGAGCTTACAGTGACCCAGGGTTAACTATTTCAAGTGTGAAGAGTCTTGTCATATCCTACAGATGGGGGAAAGTCTTCCTGCAGGAGACCATTCACATCAGGCTAGAAATATTTTATTATAGGTTAAATGTGACCAGTCAGAAAATCGTTGCGTATTGTTTTACTTTGACTCTGACCTCTAGGTGGACAATTGGGCTTTAAATAGTGCCAGCAAAATTCCCACAACAACCTGACAAGCTTTGTCTTTTATGTGTCTGTAAAACAATCCCAGAGCAAAAAAAAAACCCTGGATTTTGAGTGCTTATTTTAATGCGATGCAATTAGACTACGGATAAAAGGTAGTTGCACACAAGAACAGACAAAGAGCCAGGTGGTTATTGAGTAATAGGATGTTATGAACAATAGCGTGTGTTTGCTGGTTGTGTGAGATCCACCTTTCCTGCTACATGTATCGCGTAGTCTCCAAGTCTCCAGTTTTCATCCTGATCTTGAGGAAAGAGTCCTTCTAGTTCGTGCTTGATAAACAAGCTGCTGCTAATAGACTGCATGTGATTAGCATGTGCAGTCTGACATGACACAGGTCATATGGTGTACAGTGCAGCCAGATAAGACATCGATCCTGATCAGTGTATCCGATGTTAGAAATGATGACAGAGTTAACCAGAGAAGCGTCTTATTATGCCTGATGCATGAAAGTAAATTATAGCTTTATCTTGTCTGTTTGTCTTTTGTAATCTTTCGCTCTTGTTTAAACTGATGGTATCGTATGCAGGCGTATGTAGACAATTACACGAGTAGGATCTGAACTGTTTTTCAGCCTTCGCTACATACAGTTATGTGAAATCTATGTGCATTTATGTAAAATATTACTATTTAATTTATTTTTTTTTTTATAAAGTAAAATGGTTCAGATTTAATTTACAAATCCATCTGAGCCAAAAGTGACTTGTTGGAAGAAATGAATGAAGCCAAGTGTTTTTGTGTGAAATTATGTAACAACCTCAAAAATATATCACCTTACAGAATGTTTGAGTCATAAGACATTCTGGGAAAGGGATGGAGAGAAATTAGGGGGGAAAAAAGAGAAAAATTAGCTGAGATTCTGCGGAGAAAAGTGATGCTTCTTCAGTTGAAGGACTGGGATTAATAGATGCAAGTTGCTACAGTGGTCAAGTTTCCTTACAAAATCGAAACATGCTTTGACACGGTCCATGGTCCTGTGCTGCGGAAACCAGTTTAGAACGGGCCGATGTTTAAGCTGCGATCCGTAATCCGTAATAGAGGTTCTAGGGAGTTTATGAAGAGCCAGTGGCATGGAAACTTGCATGATGTGTTGGGAAGGCTGAGGGGACGAGAGGGCAGGAAACTTATAACAGTGCTGTGCTGACCTCATCTCTGGAACAGGCAGTCTCTGTTCCCCTACTGCCTGTCCCACCCTACACACACACACAAACAAAACACACACACACGTCATGTCCACCCAATTCTGTAACACACATACACAAACATACAGTCAGTTCCTTCTTTCTACTGTCCCACCCTGTTGGGACACATTGATTCATTGAGGCTACAATTGGGGGTACATTCGCACACACACACACACACACACACACATGCGCGCACAGATGCCCCCTGCTGAGCTACTCCTGGGTATAATGAAAGGGGGCATCATAAAGGCAAAGCCCACAACCAAGTAATCAAGTTCTACAAACTAAACACTGCTTTAAGTTTCTGACAGGATAAACAGTGGGGTTCGAGATTGTAACCTATTTCATCTGGCTCAGGTCCATGAGATTTGCAGCAGTACCGAGTCTCGGAGGGATTCGTCACTGTTCTTATTTACCAGCGCAGGAATGTTCCTCACATGACATATTAGTTTTGCTCACCAGATCCGTGGATAGGTGAGAGCGCTTGTCCATCATGCTACAATTTTGTGTTGCATCATTGAGCAAGGTGTCCAATCATCTTTTTAGTAAATCTTAATCAATGCTCATGTAAAAATGTATATATTGACGGTATCAAAGAACAAAGCCGGGCATGCGTTTCTCTTCGGCCTGCGTATCTGCTTGTGGTGTCTATTTTTGTGCGTGTGTCCAGATTGTCCTTTGCTCTTTTCAATTCCTCTTCTGTTCCTTCATTTGCACTCGAAGTGAAGCAAGGAAGGGGAGGGTCCTCACTCTTAAAGGCCATCTTTGACTAAAGAGCCTTTGGCTCATGCCCTGGGTGGCTAAAATTATGTGAACAGGCACCCGTTGTCTGAGCGAGTAGGCCATGCCCAGGACAGACGCCGTCAACACACTGGTGACTGGGCAGTAGAGCCGGCCAGAGAGAATCACACCTCAGCGAGTTGGCTAGAAAAGCTTAGACAAGGAGTGGTAGAGGGGGGAGGTTGACCTGTACAGGTAGTTAGTGCTGGTTTGTAGTGATGTGTTAATCGTTTTTTCCACTGGGGCTTGTGGGAGTCTTGGGAGCTTTTGGTTTTAAAGGTAAGAGGATTTTTTTTGTATATGAGGTAAGGAGGTGTTAGCAAAACACTGTGAATGCCAAATGCCAAGCGTAAGTTTGCCATAAATCCAGGATTTGGGGCTGGGAGTGTTTACTAATTTTAAGTTTTATGTTGTCTTATTTTAATTCTAGATCATTTCGTTTGTTTCTAGAAACAGATGCTTTAAATTAGTCAGATTATCTACCAGTAGACCAAGACTCTTTCAAGCTTGAATTTCTTTTTTTAAGTCTAGAAATAAGTTACATAATACATTTTGGTTTATTCTGATTATGATAGGAAATACTAGATACATCTGATTATATTCCAGAGATTTTCACTAGATATGATTTACTGTAGAAACATAATGCATATACAGTATTGCTAGTTAAAAAACAAAACAAAACAAAACTAAAAACGTGTTTAAAACATTTTTGTGTTTGTTTTAAAATAGCGGTAAAAGTTAAAGGGAACCATGCCTAAGGATTGTAAGCACGCTGGTTTATTAGAGCTATAGAGCCAAGCTGGTCAGTGTATTCTGGCAGAGCTGATCTTATCCTAATGTAAACACTCCTACTCTGGCCATAAACAGGCTTTTTCTCACTCACTTTGCATATTTTTCATATCACACTTCCAGCTTCTAAGATATTGTGAGTTGAGAAAGATGGGAGATTTAAAGCACATGGTCTATCACTGTTTATTCAGTATCGGTGTGCTGTTTTTCCACATTCTGATCTTGTTATATAAAGACCTGAAGTCCATTGGCCTTTTCCGCTCGGAGCATTTCTTTTACAGCATCCTGATTCGCAGTAAGAATCTAAAGTGCTTTTTTATAGTATGAACAATCGAAACAGCTTCTGCACAGTTGCTCAAATGTCCATGTTAAATGTTATGAAATTCTCTGCACTCTCTCAAAATGTCATGAATTTAAGCCTCATATTTTAAACATGATCTTGTTTTATCTGAATTTCAGTACCTGTTATTAATATCTACATCTAAAGGACAGCTTGACATATCACTAAACAGGAAAAAAAATTGGGCCAATTGTATTTTTCCATAGACTTATTACAACTCTGATTAACAGCATTATTATCCCTGTTTATTCTTATATTTTTTTTTAAATCTAAATAAATTTTTTGTTTATTAATTGTCATTAATTGTAATGATTAAAATGATTAATTATTTCTCTTTTGATTTATGTTTTAATTTCTATTATTTATTATTATTTTGTATTTATTAAATGATTATTTGTCAGTAAAATTCTTCATTTTTAAAATAAATAGATAAATAAATCCGGCACTGATGTTTCACACTTAAATAGAGTTTTTATCTATTTTCAAAGTGTCCTCAAGTACCATGGTGTGTTTGTGAGTGTTTTGTGTTGTGTTGTATTGTATTGTCTATACAAATACAAGAATACTTTAAAAAAACCACCCAGAAATGTAAGGCACTATTGTGTGTGTGTGTGTGTGTGTGTATCATTCAAAAAAATAGCTGTCAAGCTTTGCACATCTACACTACAGTGCTGTATGGCATCCAGTGGGCATGCAGTGCGTCTCCTGACAGCTGTCCAAACAGTGCCCAGCTCTGGAGGCCGAGAGTGGAAATGAGCTCCTTCTGCCTCCAGTGCCAAACGGAAAAACACACAACTCTAGACAAAGCTGATTTATTCTCCTCAGCTCAGACGTCACACATGTTCCAGAGCACAATGCGTGATGTTGGTGTGCATATTGTGCAACACTTCATCTGTGTTCGTTATATCTCTAAGTGTGTGTGGGTTTGTGTATCAGAAATTAGCAGTGCTAAAACAGGCAAGGTTACAGGGATCACTGAAACGGTTCGGTTATTCTCTGTTCTCCAATAGTATAGCGTCTCTTAAGGCAAGGTGTGTCTCTGCGAGATTAAGTATTATGCAAAGGTTTTGTCCTCCTACCGGACTTGGAAAGGTGAGACACTGTATACAAAGACAAGAAAAGGACCTGGTTCAAGATCAGAGGTACAGAGCAAAATGTTAGAGAATGACGAATACAGCCAGAAAAAAACCCCTGAAATGATACTGAGGTGGATCTGTGCGGATTAGTTGCTGTTCTCTTTTTTTTTTAGCTTCTTCAGGAAGATTGTAATTGCCTGGGACTTTAATAGATCTGTTTTCTTTAGGCAGGGAAGGGCGAGCCTCATGAGTTTAAGGAAAAAACATTCAAGAAGAAGCGCCAGTGCGGGGTGTGCAAGCAAAACGTAGAAAGTCTGGGATCATTCTGCCGAGGTGAGTCTCTTCTCCTGATTCCTTCACCGTTCAGTTCCCTGGAACTTCTTAATTGCTTTACAGTGAAGTCCTGATTCCTGTTGAACACTGTTAGTCAAATCAAACCACTTTCAAGGAGCAAAACATGAAATTTCCTTCTGTGTTGTTTTCTAAATCTATACATGTTAATCTCTGTCATCTACAGTCTGCAAGACAGCCACTCACAAGAAATGTGAAAGTAAGGTAAGATTCTCTCTGGTGTCATCATCCAACATACCACCAGTGTCATAAATGTATAAAACCTGGGTACCTTAACACTCAGATTAGCTAAATGTCATCGCATTTCTTCTATCCGTCTGTCGCTCTCGCGCTCTTTCTGAAGGCCTCTGTGTTGGAGTTAGCCGCACCCCACCCGCATGCTCCACTCGTGAATGGCTTATTGACAAGGCACTGAATGCCTGCTCTACCATAGGCTGACCTGGCCTGCAGAAGCCTGCAGCATCCTGCATTACGCCAAGAGTACAGCGAGAGCTAAAACATTTTTTTCGAAGCTGTTAGTGGAAATGAATCTGTTGATTAATAAGGCTTGAGGTGTTCGACATCCCTTGATACATTCAAGTGCGTGGATTTTTCAGTAAAAGCATAAGGAAGAGCAGTTCTGGTCTTAGGAGAGTGACTACTTTATTTGCTAACGAACTTCACAGGATGGCGTGTCGATCTTCGTATGTATTTCTCTCTCTAATGACATGGATGCAATCATTCTCAAAATAAAGGCCAGCGTTCCTCTAGAGGTACTCTTTACATCCTGCTGACGTGTTTATGACATGTATCATTACATATAACGTTTCAGCTAGTTGCTGAGATTCAGCTGCAACTGTGTTCTGTACTGTGCATGACATCCCTGAACATCCCTGACTTCCGTACAAACAGGTTTGCCCATTCAACCCCAGCAGGCTGTGTCCCAATTTTTCTGCCATTCTGTCGTGATAGGGATCATCTCAGTCACTGTCCCACAGGGGAACTATCGGGAACAGAGACGGTGCCTTTCCAGTCCCTTATCTGCTCAGTACCACTCCAGCTTTCAACACCTTGGCATTGAGAATGAACAAAGGGATGCTTTTGAAAACCATTTCACTCCACCTGGCTTAGAAGACACAAAGGAACTTGGCATATCTCAATGCCAAGGACAAGATGAAAGACTTCACCGCCTTTCTGGGGACGAAAAAAGAGGGACACTTGAATGCTGGCTTGGCTCAACAAAAACTATTAATAGCAGTGCCAAATGGCTTCCAGACTGCTAATATTAAGTCTGGTGCGAAGTCATTATAATGTCCACATGTGTGAACTGAAGAAGCCTTTGTTTAATATCTTTAGTCAGGATCGCTGTTGCCAAAGTACTGAAGCTGTGCAGCCCTCAGCGTACGGTGACTGCAGTCCTCCCTCGCTAATACCAAAGACCCATTTGGACGAGAGTCAGCTGTTCCCTGTTGTTCTGGTGAGCTTTAGGCAATCTGCAGTTCGCTGACAAGTGACTTGATTTGACTGTTCATCCGTTCTCCCTTCTGGCCTACTGGAATGTACAACCGATCTGAGGCATGCGTTGGAGTGATTTAGAACAAATGTTTTATAATGGTACATAAGCACGGATGTCAGTCAGTTTGATTTAGGTTCATGCTGAAGGCAGATATATTAACGTTTTTAAAAAAAAAAAAAAAAGGGAGGATGCAAGATCTTTCACAGAAGATGCACAATCCGATAATAAAAGTGAATAGCTTTCTAAATACTTTCAGCTCTGAAGCATTAGTAATCATATCGAGTCAGATGATGATGTAGCGTGTTATTTAATGCAACTCTCTTTTATTTGTACAGCACTTTAAACAATGGATATTTCACAAAGCACAATCATTTTATCCCTTACGAGCAAGCCAGGGGTGACATATTAGGTGAGACGATATTAGGAAGAGGAACCAGACTCAAAAGGGATCCCATCCTCATCTAGGTGAAACATTTTGATTCTAACTTAAAATCTAGCTCAAGTGAGCTCATTTATACATTTATAACTTGATCCACTAAATATGTTCCTTTTTGGGACATATTGGGAATATGTCAGATTTGGGAAAAAATCTTTTTTTATCGCTTGAGTTAAGTTCTAGGTTGATTAATGCGGCATTGCCATCAGTTTCATCAGCACTTTATTTTCTAAAAGCCAAATGTAAATGTGTATAAAGACCACCACTCAGTCCCAGTCCCTCGCTGGCTGCAGATTGTCTGGAGTGACTCATGTGATGAGTCAAGAATGAATTCTTTATGTCAGCGTGTGTTTCTGGTGAAGTTGTCCTGAATTTTCCCGTTAGATGAGTCGACCGCCATTAAGGTGCATCTGCAAACAATTCTGTGAGCAGTAAAGATCCTTTAACCACAACCAATGTTGCCCAACGAGACAAACTGGCTCATACATCAAGGCACTGGAAATATCTTCTCTCCAACTCTCTTCTGTAAGCTGTTTTTCTCAAATGGTGCTTCCTGAATACAAAGATAGAATCAGGAATTGTCTGTGTTTTTCCTTTGGGCTGTGTGTTTGCGTGGTTGTGTGAGAGAGATAGATAGCGAGACAAGTAAGTCTGGGTCATGGTATGCACTTATCTCCAATCTTACAATAAAGAAACTCATGCGTAGGTGTAACTTGTGCTGAAATCACCGAAAAAAAACTTTTGTATAGTACATTGTGCCAGAAATGACTCCAAATGCTTTCCAGTAACATCAGCTTAACCATATATGCAGCGTATCTCAGGGTAATAAAATATCTCCTCCGCGATTAAAATCTCGTATCTGGACATCTCTAAAAGGCAAAAGCTTCACTCAGCTGTGAACCTAAACATGTGCATCGCACAAGGCTGCACGATCATTATTCTATTATTAATTTATCCCTAAAAAACTACAGTTATTATATTATTGTACATGTAAATATAAAGTGAAGCAACAAACTTATTTTAACATGTCCCCTGCATCAAGTGATAAAACCTTATCTGTGTGGCAGACTGGAAAATTTTGTCTAAAGCCTGGTTTATACTTCTGCAACTGATTATCTGTTAACATACCAAGCAGATGCTTGCGTAGGTTTCGGTCTTATTAGCAGCCTTCAACTGCAACTTATATCTTAATTTCTGACCTCTGACAAGGATAGACAGAAGAAAAAGCCCCCCTCAGGAAGGGATTATAAACCCTGAGCTGAGCATGTGATGTTCAAAGCATAGCAGTAAATATAGTAGTTTGTCTGCTACACATTGTGTGTTGTGAGAAGATAAACACACCATACAATGATCACATATATTACTGACATTAGCTGGAGAGCATGTTGCTAGATGAAGAGAAGACAAGCTTTCATGGATTCGTCTAACTTTTTCTTCAATGTGTAGCCGAAATGCGCCGAGCTCAAGCCTGCCATTATTTTAAGGTCCACTTTTCCACTTTTGCCTTAAGTACAATATAGCATTGAACATGAACACCCACAGAAACGTCTCGTGCACCAAACCGCAATTCACATAAACAAGAAGGCAAAAACTAGTAGCATCAGAGTCAAAGTCCTGTGTTTTACTGTAGGAATAATAGATAAAAGACCTGGCGTGGTGTTGAGACGTGCTGGGGGAAGAAACAACCTCACGTGATCAAATATAAATCAAGTCAGTTTGCATCAAAAGCATTTCTCAAGCATTACCACTTGTGTGTTTTAAGGAGTTCATGTATTAAAGGATTAAAGATAAAGGGAATGTCACAGCTGTAGTGAACAATGTATGGAGAGGATGGAACATTTCCTGTACTGGTATATTAAAAAAAAACTCATTTCCTGTGGTGGCAGCAGTTGGATGGGGGAGAGCTGGAAGGACATATCAGTTCCAGTAACTGCCATGACTACAGTGCATGTTTCTAATCTCATTTACTGTGTGTGTGTGTGTGTGTGTGTGTGTGCGCGAGGGCGGGCCATTTAGGAACCAACCTGATAAATCCAAAATGGAGCTCGGGATTTGGCAGATTTGTCTCCTGCTGTCTCTACATTCCAGTTTGTACTAAATGCTGTGATTAATTGTGTTAGTGATGTGTGTAAGTGATGAACAGTACATGTACTGATGTTTTGGGTAGAGATGTTACACACACCAGTGTTCATGTTGAGATTAGAGCTGTGGAGAGGCCACGCTGTGTAGGTTTCCATATGGATTACAATGTAGATGCTAAGTTACCAAGGAATTTAGGTCACTGAAAGTACAGTGTGTTTTTCCAGATAACTCAAACAGATCAAGTATATTTGAACACTGTATCCAAGATTATTCTGTAGAATATACAGATTATACAGAATACTTTGTGCTATCATCATTCAAGTGCTTCAAAATTCATTTTGTTGTTAAAGAAATCTTAAGCTGTTTTGGTTATTATTTGTGTGGTTAAGAGACAAAAAGAGGTTCTTTCAATAGTTATCTTTTCTTAGCATCCTAAAAGGCTTGTTCATGGAGCTCTCTCTGAAATGGAATTTATTGTAGGATTCTACATAGAAACTTAGGGGGGGTTTCCCCACAGGGAAAAACTGAAGAACGCTTTAAGGGTGTTAGGTTTGACAGAAGTCACAGTATAAGAAATATAACCAAATCAGACAGTAAATAAGCCCTGCTAGATGACACGGGATTTTTCTTGTGTTGATAACTCGTAAATGGAGGAGGGTATGTACTGTTTTATTTTGGTCTTGGCTCTTGTTCTTGCTTGTTGAATGACTGTTGTCCCAGTAGGATTTGTAGTTCCTGTTTATTCTGGCAGAATGACATATTAGGGGGTTGAGAAAAATAAACAAGATTAATTAAAGTGCTTATCCGTAAAGGAGCAAAAATGTAGTTGAGCTACATGTTCTCCACTGGAGTTCACTTCCATATAAACAAGGTCAGATCGGAACAGCTGCTTAGGAAGCGATCCATCAGCGTGTGTGAGAACCAGTCTGCTGAGGAGATGATGAGATTTGGGATACTTCTGAGCAGGACTCGGTAAACTCTATGCACGTCATGACCTTTACACCCTCAGTGCAGTTGTGTCCAGCTTTGAAATCCTTATCACCCCTCAGGGATACTTACCTCATCACGTTGCATGTTTTGCAAGGTTTTTACCCCTTGTTATTTCCACATCTCAGAGTCACATAAAAGCATCTCTGTCATTGCTTTCATCAGTGCTATATTACAGTTCATATGAAAAGAAGGAGATTATGAATTTATGCAGATCAAATTTCTCTTCAGGCATGACAAAGAAAATCCCCCAGAGATGAGTGTATGGGTTTCTGATACTCCGTGTGTATCGGTCCAGATTGTGACACAGGCATCATTCCAATTTAAACAGCAACATAATAATAAAAACATTATTTCATACTGTATGTGTTATAAATAAAGATACTACCTTTGTCATTCACATTACCCAATCTACAAGAGCTATAGCGAGTATTAAAGAGTAAAACTACACACACAGTCGCATTCACACATGTTCAAATTAAATGCCGAAATCAGTTCGGCTTAAAACCTGCTCTGCCTTGAAAATGGAAATAAAACTTGTTCCAGCACAAGTGGTTTAATTTGCTGGAATCTTTAAACTAAACCTGATTTGTACAGTGAGTTAGTCAGTGACAGTATAGTGTATAGCGGCAGCCTTTTTATAGTTCCTGAGCAGTAGCTACGCACACAACTTTGGGATGAATCCGTTGAGGAACACCGCTGACCTAAAGATTAAATTTAGGAACGTTGTGGGTTCAAAGGAAATCCCCTACCCTCCACCACAGTGTTTTTTGCCTACTACATTCCAGCCTGACTAATCTCATTAATGACACTGTTTACACCAGAGGTAATGTCAGCCCTCCCTTTCCTCCCACACTTCATCCATTCCTTCCTTCCTTGCTTCTCTTCCTCTAGCCATCACTCAGCCTCAATTTCAACCACGCCCATTCTTCTCCACTCTTATCTTTATCCTTATGTCTTTATCTCCCTCCCTCCCTTCCATCATTTATAGTCCGCCTTTTGGATAAAGAATGTAGTAGCTAATTTGCACTGAGCCTAACTGCATGGCTTTTTTTTTTTTTTTAGTTAGATCAAGGCAAACTTCAGCCAGCTTGAAACCAGAACCTCAGAAAGCAGTTTTCCCCAATGGATTACCTGCAGCATCTGTATCGAAGCTTGTCAGTGTTTACTTTAGATCACTTTAAAAGCTATCACAATTGGAGACAGGCCTCACGCTTTACATTATACAGGATCTCAAACCTCAAGATGGAAAACACACACACACACACACTGTCCTGTATTGAACTTAATATGACATCAGGTAGTGTTAAACATCTGGAATGCTTAATGCTGTCTGAATCGACTGGGTATTACATGCCACTCCACACACATCTCACTGAAATTATGGTTAGGTTGTGTTGTATTTGGAGACCTGCTTCAGCGAGTGAGTTTTGTATAAAAGTATGTAATGTTTCATTTGGCCTCAAGAAATATTTATACTCACCTCCCGCCAAGCCAGCCTGGAGATTACCTTTATGGCATACTAGAGCCTAATCTCACTCAATGATGGAAGTCCACTCCAGTGTTGGACCATTCCTAATTGCCCTGTATAACTCAGAGAGAGAAAGGGAACAGAAGGAAGGACACAGAATTCTAGGGATTGAAGGAGAGGGAGTGAGAAAGCAAGCCATTGCAGGAAATGAGTGCATAAGTGTTGGCCCAGGAGATGGAATCTAGTGTATTTGTTCTGGCATAATGCTCCCCTGCTGCAGGCCCCCAACCCAGCAAGAGTGAAACACACAGGGAAAAGACTGCAGGAAAGCCTTACATGGGGAAACGGGGAGCTTTGAAAGAGTTAGTGGAAAATGAACAGAATGAGCCATAACGAAGAAGGGATAATGCATTGAGGAGAAACACCTCAAGAGTGACAGGACAATAGTGATGGGACACAGGAGAGGAAAGGTAAAAGCAATGTTTGAGTTTGAAACAAGGGTTAATGGTAGTGCACACCTAGTTATGTGGCATTCGAATGACTGATGGTCATTGGAAGGGAAGGCAGTAATGAATTCTGACCAAAAACAGACCTGATGACGATATGAATAAATCGGACATGTGGAAAGTGGGTTAAACTGAAGGAAAGATGTTAAAACGACAGACAGTAATTTAATGTGAAGGACAGCAGTCTTTTGTTTTTCTTAAACAGACACTCTCTAACATGTTCTACTTTAGCAGTCATTGCCCATTTTCCATGCAATCAATCATGTTAATCTTGCATATATAATATAATAAATAAATAAAAAACATCAATAGTCAGAGTTCACCTTATTACTTGGAATGATACACACACTACCACTGTTAGGACAATTTGTTAAAGGCCTAGGATTGAAATTCTGTTCTAAGGCAAATCTTTAATTACAAAGTAGTTAGCTACCTCTCCCAATTTGAGTTAACAAGTGCTCAGCCTATTTGCAGAATATAATACGAAGCCTTGGGTGGCCTGCTTCTACAGAAATACTGTTAAAAAGTAAAATATAAAACACTTTTGATTTGCGTAACACTTTCCTTAGTCAGTGCATCATTCCATATGTGTTTTTTGGGAACTCTTGAAGAAAACTCTGCTTTGAGTAGAGCAGGTGTCAAGACTTTTGACTGGAATTGTGCTGAATATTTCTTACAGAAGATTGCTTTTTACTTGCAGTCTGAGAGCAGAGAATCGCTCTGCTCAGGAATTACATGAACAAATCCTATTGCATGTGTATTTTCAGACTTAAGCCAAGACATTTGGAAAAGCGGTATAATAATCGGAGCCCACCTAGCAACACAAACACACACCAAACTGAACATAGAGACTTAATTTGACATCAGAGCTTCTACTGGCTCTTTTCTCCCCCCCTCCCTCCCCCTCTCCCCCCCCCCTCCCACCCCCCCTCTCCCATCCACTTTTTACATACACCCAAAGGCTGCACTTTCCTGGAAAACAACACAGAAATCTGCATGAAACCAGAATTTTGCATCATACATTAGTTGCTCCAGTGTGTCATACAAAAAGATTCTAACACAATCTGATAACCTCTCACGCATACGCAGCATATTTACACACACCAAGTCCCAGACCAAGGCCAGCACAGTGAGATGTTCTGGCCTCAGCCCTTTTCCTGTAGCCAAACAAACAGGGCAGTACAGGAGCGGATGTGTTCAGGGGGGTTGGAGAAACTGTAGCAATGGGCCATTACATAAGCATGACTGTCGGCGCACACACACACACACACACACACACAAATCTTGCCCAGATTACCTGATGTGAGCCCACCACTGCTTCGCTGTATTTGTCCCCATAAGGAAGGTCAAAGTTCACCCCGATTTCCAGTTCTCAGTGATGTACACAGCTTTCCTTAAGTGCAAAGCCCAACTCTCTCTCACTCACTCACACACACACACAAACTCAGTCAGCAGCATGTGTGGGGTTTTTTCTAGCTTATCTGTCACTGTAAGGAAGCATTTCCTCTGCCCCTTCCTATCACACCACTCCCTTCCTTTCATCCTCCACACACAGACACAAATTAGAACAGGGATGGAAGAGAATAGTGGCAGGCCTGTGTGTATGTGCCTGCATGTGTAGGTGATGGGGATGTTGCCATATTCCTTAATCAAGTTACTGTTCTTTGTTGCAGGCCAGCACACCCTGTATCCCAGCCCCATCCTCTGATTTGGTGAGTTGAATTTTCTCTCATACTGTATAGTAAATGCCTTGAGCCCAGTGGTCTCGGATTAGGCACCGGACTCACCGCAACTCTGGCCAGCATGGAGTGTTTACTGAAGATGAAGGGACGAGTGAATGAATATTGCATTTTAAGAGACCATGGCTGTGCTAGACGACTAGATTGATTTGCTTATTTGCTCGCTTGGACAGTCACTTTACTTCCTCCCTCTATTATTTAATCAGCGGTGAAAAAGAGCTCTATTAAATGTATGTTTGTTCTCTGATTTTAAAGTGCTTTCTCTCAAACCCATCAGATAATGAATCCTTCATGCATTTTAAACATCTAAGAATACACCAAAATGTACAGTACCATGTAACTCTCGGTAGAAAAGTGTGCCATGCCTTGTCCCTGGGGCAGTACACTCAATCATACACCTTTTGTACCTTAAGTATGAACCTTTTACCTAGAAAATTGTATGTAGTGTACATTTTGAGCCCTAAGTACCTTACGCACCTTAATCCATACAAGGAAAGTTATAGTTTAGTACTTTTTTCAGTGAGCAAAGGACTTAGCTGTCTGAAAGTGTTTGAGATAGACTTACTTAGGATCAGCGTTGCTCCTTTTGGAAATGATGACAGGAGGGAGAGTCCAAGCTACTAGAGAATTTCAATTATTCGTCCAAGTGATTTTTCTTCCAGATCTCTAAAGTCTTTTAGCATTCAGTAAAATTGAGGCCAAACTAGTGTCACATTCTTGTCTGTTGGCTGTGTTTATGATGCCTTATCCTGCTTCTCATCTACAGCAGCGGAGAGGAACAACCTCCTCTCGACACATTCAGCATCTGGTAAGAATGCTTTTTTTGTCAACTTTCATTCTTTTCTCGGTGTATTTGTACAACTAGATACAGTACACTGTTATATTGATACTTATGTGGAGCAAAAGCGATAGTCATATAATAATCATCATCATCATCATCATCATCATCTAATCTTGGTTCTTTTCTTTAGGGCTCAACCAAATCTCTGACATACACCAAACCAAGAAGTACTTTACCCAGGTAAATGCTCCTGAGTTTTCACTATACACCAGAGCTGTAAGACAGAAAGCATTCTTCAGCAGCAGACCTTCATGAGCCTCGAGCCAGTTGCACTTCACAAACATCCTGGACCATAAATTTGTGGTTTTTATCTGTGGAACGAAACTGTTAAAGCTCATTGAGTTAATCTGTTTTGGCTTTGAGTGTGGAGTAATATGGAGAGAGTCATCACTCAAGCATGTGACTAAGCACTTGGCTATTTCTGCTGGAACAGACTGACAGCTTGGATGTTTCATATCAAAACCTGCTGCACATGACTTATACACCAATTCAACACATTACCAACAACTGGAGAAGACTGTTTGTAATTTTGTGGGCTGGAAGCATAATGATTTCCTAACTCCTTCTCACGTAGCTGGTTCCTTCTTCACAGCCCCCTATTTATTACCAAAGCTTCTGTTACAAATGTAATGAATAACAACATTTAACTTTAAACATGTAAAATCCCTATTCTCAGGAGTCTAAGTGTGGATCGGGTGATGGACAGGGTGATGGAGCGCCAGTACGACTTCGACCTCACCTACATCACTGAGCGTATCATATCTGTCTTCTTTCCCCCTCTGCTGGATGAGCAGCGTTATCGCCTCAATCTCAAAGAGGTGGCAGCTATGCTCAAGTCCAAACACCAGGACAAGTTTTTGGTCAGTACCTCTGGTTCTTCCGTTCAGTATGTGGAAGTAAAGCATTTTGTGTGCAATCCTCATTATAATACCCTGTCTGTCCTATACAGTTACTAAATCTGTCTGAGAAAAGGCATGACATCACACGACTTAACCCCAAGGTAGACTTACAATGGACTTTTCATTATCCCCTTACAAGGAAACTGTGAGTGTAAATAGATTTTGATAGAACTAAGCTTAATTTTCTATCATTATCTTTCCATTCCCCTCTCCCTCTCTCTCTCTCTCTCTCTCCTCTCTCTCTCTCTCTCTCTCTCTCTCTCAGGTCCATGATTTCGGCTGGCCAGATCTACATGCACCCCCACTAGACAAAATCTGTTCCATGTGCAAAGCCATGGAGACATGGCTGAACTCTGACCCCCAGCATGTGGTGGTCCTGCATTGCAAGGTCAGAGGTTACAAATGTCTTGAGAAAGTTCATTTAGGGTAACAAGAGGAGGTTATCCGAAGCTAAAGATCGTCTTGTGTAAATGTTGATGTATTTATGACTGATTTCAGATAAGGAAGGAACAGCAAATATGCTTCATTTCATCTAGAGCTAGTTTAACAGCTCATACTTCGTATTTCAAGTGTCCTTCGTTAGAAAACCACAATAACCTGTAACCATAATTTAAAAGCATGAATGTACTATTTAAAAAATTAGGATTAGTTTTTTTCTATTTATTATATTTCAAAAATCCTGTAATTAAACCTAATTATTCCTTTCTAACAAGCTTCTCAAATGCTTCTCTTTACAGGGGAATAAGGGAAAGACCGGAGTCATCATCGCGGCTTACATGCATTACAGCAAGATCTCTGCAGGGTGAATCTCCATTTAATTCTCCACACACAAAACTGCTATGTGTAGCATATAAAACATCACACAGGACAAAGCCTACTAGTAGTAGTTTGGAAGAAATGGATCATTTAAAATCAAGTTAAAATCAATATCAAAAATCAATCGGAGGCTACTGAATGAACATTAAAAGATCAGATGATCAGTAGAGCACAGTTTTTAATCCTGCTTATGCTATAAGTATCCATAGCTAGTGTTCCACTACAAGAGAGTACCAACTAGTGAGTGTAAATTGTCGGCGACTAAATTGCAGGAGAAATGGGATAAAGTCCAGAATGAAAACAAAACCAACAAGCTAAAGGTATCTGTCCTTATGTACCAGTCTACAGTAGCCTCAGGAGAATAACCAAGAGGCTGAGACTTCAATGGAGGCATGAACATAAACATCCTCATGTTTCATATATACTTGATATGTATGTCTTTATACAGGGCAGATCAGGCTCTCAGCACACTGGCTATGAGGAAATTTTGCGAGGACAAAGTCTCATCTTCTCTACAGCCTTCACAGAACAGGTGTTTTTACTCATATGTATTTTTTTGGTTTTGCTTTTTTTTTTGCCTTGTACAGTACTACAATATTCATTACAGGCATTTCTGCTGCACTTATCTCTCTCTCTCTCTCTCTCTCGCTCTCTCTCAATTCAATTCAATGATACTACATAGCCAAAGGTTTGTGGACACTTATGTGCTTTTTGAACACATTTGAGATTTAGTCCTCTTTTGCTATAATAACAGACTCCGCTCTTGGAGGATTTGTGCTCATCCAGACATGAGCTTTAGTGATGTCAGGCACCGATGTCAGGTGAGGAGGACCGGGGTCAGTGTTCCAGATCTCAGTGGTGTGTGCAGAACACTACCCTGTACAAATCGTGTCTTCACTCACGTGTGTGCAGAGACCTTTTAGTTCCAGTGAAATGCTACAGCCTACAAATACGTTCAGTTAATTGTGTGTTTCCAACTTTGTGCCAACATTTAGGGGAAGGCCCACATGTTTGTATGTCCACAAATTGTATACATGGTATACAAACATAGTATACATTTATTGGCATGAATGTTACAACAGTTGCATTCTCCCTCTCTCTGACTCTGTCTCTCTCTCTCTTTACAGGTATATATATTATTTTGGAGGACTTTTGTCAGGGGCCATAAAGATGAACAGCAGTCCTCTTTTCCTCCATCAGGTCCTCATTCCAACCATCCCCAAGTTTCATGCTGATGGAGGTGAGTGGATGACCTCATCCTTAGCTTGATGTGGGTATCACATTGATGGGAATGTTTTAGTGCTGGTGTGTGTGTATGACTGTGTGCTCACAGTGAGAGTTAACACCGGTTTGTCAATAACCACTCCTCGTAAAAACACGCACATACAAACAGAGCATGTTTGTTTTTAATCTGTTGCAGTGGAGGAGAGGGTCCTGGAAGCATTTAACACATTCCTCCATCAGTCTAGCTTGTTCTCAATGTTTATCTCTCGCTATCTTGTTGGTCTTTTTTGTTCCTCCGTCTACAGGGTACTTGCCCTTTATGAAGATCTATCAGTCCATGCAGCTGGTCTACACTTCGGGCATATAGTGAGCCATGTTCAAATTTAGCTTTTTAGACTCAGCTTACACATAACCAGCTTACGTAGCTCATAATCCTGTGTCTGTGTTCTGCAGTGATTTGCAGGGTTCAACAGGCAGAAAGCTGTGCGTGACCATCGAGCCTGCTCTGTTGCTGAAAGGAGACATTATGGTGAGTAGAACTGTCCACTAAACTCACCGTAACAATAATCACTACCACCTCCCCTCAGTTTACAGCATAACAGATCCCACTACTTCATTGTTTACAAATGTGTATGCCTTGGCACAGTTAAATTAATGTGCATGTCTGACTCCCCTCATTCTCTAGGTGAAGTGCTATCATAGACGACTTCAGGCCACTGAGAGGGACACAGTGTTCCGACTCCAGTTTCACACCTGCACCATCCATGGATCACAGCTCTGGTTTGGGAAAGGAGAACTTGATGAAGCTTGCTCAGGTACACCACCCCTTAGCCATCCTGATGTTTGAATTCCCTCTATACTAATTTTCCTATATTATCCTGCCTATCATACTCTTTTACCATGTAACTGTAATGTTTCACAATTTCATCCTGATTGAGACCATGCCAAATTCTGTCAAAAATCCTCTGTGTGAGTGTTCAGGAAGATCCTCAGGGGAGCTGTTTTATCTACAGTACAATTCGTAGGTGGTTTTAATATCTTCCCACAATTTATTGTATCCCCAGTTGAGAGAATTCACAAGATCTACTCACAAATCTCCTCTCGGTGGATAACACCTGCCAACCACAGCTGGATAATTGAGATGACATACTCGCTTTACATTCTTTCCTGGTTTTGTAGCAGGACTGTTAAAGAAATTTGAGCTGCACTTGTCAGTTTTACTCATTTTGTTATGTGATGTACAGTATTTGTCTATTCATTTATGGTGTAATGAAGCGTTGATGATGAAGACTTATAGAACAGATTTTTCAGCGTTCCCTGCTGTCTTTAAAGTGACATAGTGACCAACTTTTTTATAAAATTTTTCTGGTCTCTGTAGATGACAGATTTCCCCCTGATGCCACTGTGGAGTTTGTCTTTTCATCTGGACCAGAAAAAATTAAAGGTATTTTAGTCACAGTTCATTTTTGTACTAAATCATATTGTTTGGGAAAACGAAGTAATAGAAAAATCTTTATAAAATACTTTGGAACATGATCGTAGTGTGGAAACACAGTTATCATGATTAAAATGTTCAGTTTTTAAAGTGATTCTGTGAATGGTTTAGGGCGGGAATACCAGCGGAATGACCCAGCAGTCACAGTTGACTATAATACAGCTGATCAAGTGGTACGCTGGGATTCTTACGACAATTTGAATCAGAGACATGAAGACAGTCAAGATGGTATAAAAGCCTTATATTTTGGCTTTACATGTGCTTTCTGAACTATATTTGGTAAGATTATGTTCTAACCAAAGTCTTAAGGTCAGTTATATTGTCATTCTTTAGATATTGCACACACTCGAGGGCCTCTGGATGGCAGTCTGTACGCTCAAGTGAAGAAGCGCCGTGCTGCATGTGCTTCCTCTTTCTCATCTGCCAATGGTAGTCCAGGACAAATCTCTGATGAGAGACGTGGTCATCTTCTGTCACTCAGCACAGATTCCGGGCATTCATCCGCTCCACCTGAACGCCTTGAAGATTCACCCAGTAGGCCGCCACCTACTCAGCAGGAGCAAGAGGAATTGGAGCGGCTTCTTGGAGGGATTGAGGGAGAGAGGACTTGCAGGGATCGTGAACGAGAGACAGCAATTCTGGATGATGGAGACTCACTCCCACCAGAAAATACTGGGCCGCTGCGATTAGCTCGCTCATGTTCCTGCCGCATGGGCTACAGATCACAGCGTTGCTCTGAACTCCAACACATGCCTAATGGGTACTGCTTGGACCACTCAGCTCCCAGCAACAACCACACAGGAGTCTCTTCGCCAAACATGCTAGGTCTTTGCCAACACCACAGTGGTCACACGCACCAGTCACTCCCACCTCCAGACCTGCTGTGGGACCGACAGCAAGGCTCTCTGCACTACCTGCATGGTCCTTCTAGGCATGGTTGCCCTTATCCATCCCAGGAACTCTGCCCTCACCCTCATACACTTTCCCCTAGTGGACGACTGCTGTGCAGGTCAGATGAATTCCTCACATATCCCCAGCCACAACACAACCATCCACATCACCCGAAAGCACCTGGACCATACCATGATGTGATGCTTGTAGACAGCCTCCTACCACCCCCTAGCTGTCCATGCCGGGATTGCTGCTTGAGACGAGAGGACTTTCACACTTTACGGCTTGACAGAGGTGAAGGATTGCACTGGGAAAGGGAAGAGATCCCTCGAGACGGCGGCTTAAGGCGAAGCAGAGGATCTGAGGTTCCAAGACGGTCAGAACTGCACTGGGAGCAAGAGGCAGGGTTAAGACAGGGTCGTGAGGTCTCATTGCATTGGGACAGGGACAGAGAGGCAGAACTACAATGGGAAAGAGAACGAGAAGCTGAGTACTGGCACCGAAGAACTGCCTTGTCACCATATGGCCCCCCAGGTCATGAGCCTGCCTTCACGTTTGACCCACTGCCCCAGGGTCACCCAGCATTTCCCGAACCCTCAAGATCACACAGTCATGCCCACCTGGATATAAAGTACAGCAGTGGCTCCAGTAGCTACCAGACATCTCGCCAGATGTGCCCCTGCTCACCCTACCAGCCCTCGCCTTCTGAGAGCCGTGGCTACGCTTCAGGCTACCAATCAGACTCCACTTCTCCACTGCCTCACAGCTACTCCTCTTGCTACAGCCATACAGACCCCCACCAGCAGCACTACACAACCAACACACACTCAGGTCAGATGCCACAGAAATTTTTCACAACCAATATGATAAAAGCATTTCATTAGAATATTTATTTGAAACAAATAGGGTGTTTCATCCAGTTTGGTGCTGAAGTGTTGATGATCCAGAGCCAGCGTAACATTTTAGAACGCAAAGTGTAGAAAAGTGATGCTTTTCTTTTAAGAATATTATCATGACATTTACACAGTTCTTAACTTATGCTTAGTAGTCTAGTCTCAACGCTATGCTTTCCTGCCTTTTTGCTCAGGTGTTCCAGGTGAGAATGTAGGTTGGCGGGACCATATTACCCATGGTTCCATGAGACGGCTACATCGTGAAGCACATGGACCATGCTCCACGCCATCGGATATGTCTGGACCACCCACTCCAGTCCATACCAGCAGCCCACTGCATACACAAGACAGGTAACTGAGCTTTTCACTGAGAATGTACATAGTGAATAAATTACATAAACATTCATTAATAAAATCGGAAATTACAATAACATGGCTTCAGTGAATAATTTTGTTTTTTTTCCAGGGCAACTTCAGAACTAGTGTTGTTAAACCTGTAGTTTTACAAACACTCCGAGAATGTATATATAACGCAAAAAATCTACATAAATTTACATATTTAAACCACTCACAAATTACATTTTTCCTTTTCCCAACCTGATTTCCAGCCCCAGTCTGAGTGTACAGGATCAGGAGGCACGGTCATCAGAGATGAGCACAGTCAGCACCTCACACCAGGAGAGAACAAACCCATCTCTCCAGCAAAATCTGTCAAACTCTGGGCCAGAGCCTCGTCGAGTTGGAAGTCCATCCACAGAACCTCCTAAGTCATGTACATCCATCCCAGAGAAACACTGCAGCGGTCCTCCTCAGCAGCTCACTACACATTCTTCCTTTTCTCCGCAGCAGAATTCTACACATTCCCTGTCTTCTTCTCAGCAGCTGTCCCCACATTCCTCATCTCCTAAGCAGCTGTCACCACATTCCTCATCTCCTCAGCAGCTCTCCCCACATTCCTACTCTTCTCAGCAGTTCTCCCCACAATCTTCCTCTCCTCCTCATCAGAACTCTACACACTGCTCCCCTCCTAATCAAAACTCTGCACATTGCCCACTTCCTCAACAGAACTCCACACAATGTCTCCCTATTCAGCAGAATGGTACACACTGCCCACTTCCTCAACAGAGCTCCACACACCAAACATCTCCTCAGCAGAACTCCACACACTGCTCACCTCAACAGAACTCTGCGCACTGCCCAACTCTCCAACAGAACTCCACACACTGCCCACCTCCTCAACAGAGCTCCGCACACTGCCCACCTCTCCAACAGAGCTCCGCACACTGCCCACCTCCTCAACAGAGCTCCGCACACTGCCCACCTCCTCAACAGAGCTCCGCACACTGCCCACCTCCTCAACAGAGCTCCGCACACCGCTCACCTAATCAACAGAACTGTGCACACTGCCCAACTCCCCAACAGAGCCCCGCACACCACCCACCTCCTCAGCAGAACTCTGCACACTGCTCAACTCCCCAACAGAATTCCACACATAGCTCGCCTCCTCAACAGAGCTCCACACACTGCTCTCCTTCTCAGCAGAACTCAACACATTCTGCCAATGTAATATCCACAGCCAACACTAACCAACAAGCCCCAGTGCCATCTACCCATTCTGCCCCAGCATCCCCCACTAAGGTAAACCAACAACAGAGCACCAGCCAGCCAATCAAGGAAGCCAGTCTGCCCCTCTCACCTTCTCAACCAATCCAAAATGAGGCAGTTCTATCCACTGTTTCTCCTCATTCTTTGCAGCAAATTGACCAGATGCAAATATCTGAGTCTGTTTCTGCCCAGCCTCACAGCAATGGAATGCCATCAATTTCTGATTCTGAGACTCCCAATTTATCTCCCTCTTCTCCTGTTTTACCTCAACCACCAGTGGGCAGTCTCAATGGCTCTTCCTCCCCTGAACCCCCTGTGCCAGGCTTTGCCACTCTGAGCAGGAAGCTGATGTTGGACACAGGATCAACCCCATCTGGAGATCCAGATACTAGTTGCAGTGTCTCTGATGCTTACTCGACTTCCACCTATGCCCTTCCTTCAACCACTTACCCACCTTCTGACAGCACTGCCACACAGCCTCCTTTGCCAGAGAAAAGACGCCAGGGTACCCTGCCTGGCTCACCCAATGGAAGGTCAGGCACCCTAAGAGCATCCACGAGTCATTCCCCCTCTGGTCAACACCATGTTACCTTCTCACCATTGGTAGGAGAGGTGACACTACCGAGCGGGCAGAACGATGGGCTTGCAGAGGGTGAAACAGGCAGCAGGGTCAGTGTGAAGTTTGTGCAGGACAGCTCCCGTTTCTGGTACAAGCCTGGAATCTCCCGAGAACAAGGTTAGTTAGCTATAACTTTGGCGAGGCATTTAGACCCCAGGACCATTTTACTTGTAGTTCATTCAAATTACAACATGATTAGTTATATGATGATGTATATGTAAATATCATTGTTCTTTTAGTTACTGTTTACTGATGGTCCATGCAAATGCAAACCAAACATATTTTTAGAATTCCCACTCCACATCTGTTTTTTGTTAGCAAGGGCTAAATGTACAGAACATCTGTTTTAAAAGAACACTCTTGTTCTCTCTCCTCATCTACAGCCATTGCAGCTCTAAAGGAAAAGGAGCCAGGTGCATTCCTCATCAGGGACAGTAACTCCTTCCAGGGGGCTTATGGTTTGGCCCTCAAAGTGGCTTCACCACCTGTCAACATCAGCAACCATTCCAGCAAAGGTACAGCATTATTCGAGTGTGCATTGCAGGTACATCTAATACTACAGCTGCCCTTCTACAGGAAACCCTGGAGTCTGAACATGAATTACATGAGCTAAATAGCAGGCATGATTGAAATTGTTTGAAAGTCTCAAGGGGAATAGACTTATGTATGAATAACCAGAGTTGATCTGTTAAAGTGTTCACTGCAAGAGGACTTAAGAAGATCTAGCCAATTGCAAGCTAAGGTCTAAGTTTGTCTCTAGCACCCCCCCTGTGGACGATGTAATTGTCACTGCGTAATTATATTCAAAATCACCACAAAGTTACCTTTCAGGAACAAAATTTTATCCTACTGTAAACCTGTACATCTGTAAATAAAAACTCTTTGCAGTTGAAGCCCCAATACCGCCAAGCTGCCACTGTTGGGCATTTGAGCAAGGCCCTTAACCCTCTCTGCTGTATCATGGCTGTCCCTGCACTCTGACCCCAACTTCCAAAGCAGGGACATAAGAAGAAAACGATTTTTACTGTGCTGTTACGTGTATGTGACAAAAATAAAGATGTCTTCTTCTTTTTCTTCTTCTTCTTAAACAGATCCTATGGAACAGCTGGTGAGACATTTCCTAATTGAGACCGGACCAAGAGGGGTGAAAATCAAAGGGTGTCAAAATGAGCCCCACTTTGGTAAGCAACATAGCATAACAAATCTCAAAACAACTGAAAAAGCACAGATCAACATCCGTGGCATGTGGACTGTGTGTAACATTTTACTCAACAACATTCAGCATCAGAGTGTTCAACTTTTAGGAGATGCAACATTTCATCACAGTCTACAATGTTATAATAATATTATAGTTATATTAAATTATGTTTGCTAGTTTTCCACCAGTTAGCGGTGTGTGTGTGTTTGTTAAATGTTATGAAAACTTCAAAATAAATTCCGTGTTTCTCAGGAAGTTTATCAGCGCTGGTATATCAGCATTCCATCACACCCATCTCTCTGCCCTGTGCTCTCCGCATCCCTGACAAAGGTAAACACTTGCAGCACACACTACTGATGTTTGATGGAACTGCCAAACACATCAAATATCAGCTGTAGGAATGTCATATCAGCACTAAAAATACCGCTGAACTCCAACTAACATTATAACACCTTGAAACCTGAGTTTGAGTACAAGTCATTCCCAGGCTTTTAAGAGTTGAATGATGGAGTGAAGATATAAAAGTATTAAATCTTGACCGTCTCTCCCTCCCTCTCTCTCTCAGATCCCATAACAGAAAGCCAGGAAGTGCAGCCGGTCAGCAACATGAGCACAGCAGCAGACTTGCTGAAACAGGGAGCAGGTAAACACTCTCATATCTTCACTTTTGGGTTCTTTTAATTACTTTCATTTTTTTTTTTGTCATCTTTGTCTTGTATTCCTTCGATTCTTTTCTTTCTGCCATCTTACTTCTTCCTCATCAGTATCTCCTTTGATTTGTCATTCCATCCCAAACATCGTCTCGTCCAAATCGGTCACCTGCCACTTCTCACCCAGCAGCCGGCTCATCCGCATCACAGGACGACCTCCACTCATGGAGGAAGGCGGCTAACACACGCTTTCTCAAAGAAAGAGTGAAGCCAGCCATGTGCATCTTTTCAAACACAAGGCGGCGTTACACTGAGAGGAGAAGCGCTATCCGCCCTTTTCCACATGCATGAGTTGACAGACACGCATGATTACCTAGTGTACCAGTGTATGAGTTCACACGTGAGAACTTATGCCATCCTTTCCAACCGGAAAGCAGGAGCAAACACACATCAGAAGTTTGCAGAATTGTCCGTTGTTTGCTTCTCTTTCTTTCTTGCTCATGCATTTGTCCTCACTCATTTTCTTCTCGTGAACATTTCTTTCTTTCGCTAGTTCTGATACTCAGTGTTTCTCTCTCCTCAGCGTGTAACGTGCTGTACCTGAATTCGGTGGAGACCGAGTCTCTCACAGGACCGCAGGCAGTAGCTAAAGCGACAGGCGTGATGACGTCACTAAGCCCTCGGCCCTCGGCCACTGTAGTGCACTTCAAAGTGTCGACACAGGGCATCACTCTGACTGACAGTCAGCGCCGGTACACTACCTCTTACACATTTTTTCTATATAAAGAGTAGATTGCTTTTATAAGGTCCCCTGTTTGCTTATTTATTTGTGACTGATGCCGTTTTTCAGGGTTTTCTTCAGGAGGCACTACCCCATCAACAGTGTGACTTTCAGCAGCGTTGATCCACAGGACAGGAGGTGAGAGTTTGTTAAACATAATCCTCACAGTGTTGTCGTAATCTACTACGATTTATATAATAGCCTTGAATTATTTTCCGGACGTTCTTTAATATGGTCAGTTCTAAAATGTTTTGGATCGTTCAGGCCATCATTTGGTTCGTTATCTCGTCACATACATACATGGAAATGCTGCTTAATGAAACGTCATATTAATCGCTTGACTCTCGCTCATGATTTTGTACCCAGTGATGATCTGTCAGGTTGTGCATGAACTTTCAGGCTGGTCCGTGTGTCCAGTGTCCAGCTCCGGAGGTTTTCGAGAGTGTAAATGAATGTAGACAAACAGCTTGTTGTTCATGTTTTCATTCTGCTCCTTTGTAAATGCTCCTGCATGAAGCTAAAAGTTAACCAGATTCTCATCTCCACTACAGTACAAACTGGAATAGTGCCTGATAACCCAGTATACTTCTAATGTACAGGTCCAGCAAGTGTGTGTGTGTGTGTGTGTTTTATTGTGACAGATAGCATGTTTGTGTAGTTGCCTGCAGCTTTGTGTATGCACGCGTGTTTCTGAGTGTTTGTCTCCGTCTTCCTCTGCTATAGGTGGACTAACTCAGACAGCACAACATCTAAGTAAGTGCTCAGTGTGTACATTTGTGTGTGTGTGTGTGTTGCTGATGCGCTTGGCTTCTTGTATGTTCAATTCACCTTTCCCCTCCTTTTGCTCTTCTGAGTTAAAATGCCAGCAACATGTTCATCATCTTCCAAAAATAATTCATATTTCAACCCCAGAATTATTAGCACCCTTGGTTTGAAACGAATAAATAAATAAATAAGTTTGGATTTGGAAGCACATGTTGGATCATTGTCCTGCTGGAGGATCCAGCTGTGATCCAGGAGCTTCTTGGTACTACATGTGTCTTCTACATCATCTGGAACATCACAGATCACGCCCCTATTTTGTATAACCATCATCTTTTACCATGGAGCCTCATCTGATCCTGGCTGTAGTTTAAATAGTTCAAGCCTGGACATTTATGTTTAGATGAAAGTAAAAGCTTCTAAATTTCTGACTCTCCAGCATCGTTCACTGTAATTATATCTCATGATCTATGGAATTATATGAGAAAGCACCTTTTTTTTTTTTTTTTTTTTACAAAAAAAGGGGGGGAGAGGTGGTGGTTAAAACACTAAAACGCAACATGGTGCTCAAGTGCTAAACCACTTACCCCTTGGGGAATAAATAAATAAATTAATTAATAGGTGTCCTAATTGACTGTCCTAGTTATCAGTCACTCTGTACAGGCCCTCTGTCTCTACTCCTCACTCACACTCCTTTGTGCTTTTACCTCATAGAGTGTTTGGGTTTGTAGCTAAGAAACCAGGCAGCGTGGCCGAGAACGTGTGTCACCTGTTCGCCGAACTCGACCCGGAGCAGCCTGCCGCTGCTATCGTTAACTTCATCAACAAAGTCATGTTGGGGCCACAGCAGCGCTAAGGGAAGAGGGGGAGAAAAGAACGACATCAATCCCTCACGGAAAAAAGACATGGTTATGTTACCGAAGCACTGAAAAACCTAAGCGATTTCACTAAACAGTGATGTCGTATCTAAATACTGAAGGTTTCATAACACACTATCAGAGGATACAATCATCGTGGTAGGAATATTATCAGGCACTGTTGATTTCTTTTATACAGCATGAAAAGTATCTTAGAATATGACGCACTCAGAAATACCAAATATCTCCACAGCTGACAATCAACAGTCTTTCTATATACATTTTATTAATCAATCAGCTTTAAGTAGTTGACTAGAGACTAGCTGCTATAGGTGTCTAATGAGGCACACGGTGTAAGAGAGTACAGCGGAACGTTTGAGAGAGTCCGAGAGTTACGGGAAAGGTGGCGTGAGGAAAGGAAGCGGACCGGGCTTGCAGACAGACGGACGTGGGAGGAGCCAGGCGGTGGTACCGGGAAGGGAACGAGTAACAATAGTGTAAATAGGTTCATCTAGAGTCAAATGGTTGTCTCATATTTTTCAGACACATTGACTTTTCATGTAAAAATGAAGTTAAACAGACTCATCATAAGCTTTCAGCTTCCACTGCAGCGCTCAACCACGGGTCATTTTATCGCAGCATAATCAACCTGCCGAAAAATAACCAGCCTAAGATTTATTTCCAAATCCATATATTCGTGTATTTCATTTTCATGTCAATCATATTCCTGTAAAAAGTTTTTACTTTGAACTAAAAAGCTTTGCTCAGCACTCGCATTTATAAGCTTTATTCAGTCGTGTTAAAACGTCCTGTATTTTGTTCGCATGTATCAGAGTCATCACGGCTCCCTGAGAGACAGACACGTCCGACAGCTTTAATATATTGTACTCTGTATTTTCTTGTTGATCTTTGTATTTAGTAATATATTCACTCAGATGCAGCTCAGAAAGTGATTAAAATACTCAATGGAAGGACACTTTTATAAGAAATGGATTTTTAAACTGCTATTTTTTCAATATAAGCATAAATGAATATAATAAATGTAAAGCTGTGGTACCAAGTACATGCTTTTCTGTGTTTTCTCTCTCTTTTTTTTTGGTCATATAAATGTGTGTTTTATTTGTAAAGCCAACTTTTTCCCATTTAAGCAATCGACTTGGCCTGCTTCAAGCTAGTTTTCAAAGTAGAATCATGTTTCCAAGGAAATATTTACTTTCAACTAAAGTGCACAATAAACCTGACAAAGGCTTTTTTTTTTTTAATAGTAAAAACATCAGGGTTTTTTTCTTCAGGGTTTCTTCACTGATTACAGAAAGTCTGCAGACATTCTTTCAAATCAAACTGCTCAAAAATTGCACCCAAAGTACAACGCTTCAAATGTTTTGAGATCAGAAACCTGAACTGCTAAGAAGAAATAAATAAGTAAAGAGGAGCTGGAACTATGGGCTGCTTTACTCATGAAAAAAGGTGTAGTAAAAGTACACGATAATGAAATCATTGAATTCAGGTGTTTGGTGTGGAGGAACTTGACTGACCTGCACAGAATCCTGACCTCAACCCGATAGAGCACCTTTGGGATGAATTAGAGCGGAGACTGCGAGCCAGGCCTTCTCGTCCAACATCTGTGTCTGACCTCACAAATGCGCTTCTAGAGGAACGGTCAAAACTGGTCACCTAAACCTTGTGGAAAGACTTCCCAGAAGAGTTGAAGCTGTTCTAGCTGCAAAGGGCGGAACAACTCCATATTACAATTCATGTGCATGTGAAGGCAGACGTTCCAGAACATTTGGCAATATAGTGTAAGTGCAGGAACCTGACCGCTATAATCATCTGAGGGGCTCCGAGGTTCTAAAAAGTTGTTGCACAACTTACTACTGCAAGAAAAGACGCAGAACATGACCCGGATAACTGAACATCTATTTTCCACTTCCAGAATAAACCCCAAGACCACAAGACGTCAGAAGGATCGTGGCTGCTTTATGACAGGATATTAGACAGTTAGGCGTTTCACACTTGGATTTTTTTGAGGGGAAAAAAAAAAAAAAAAAAGAGACTTTTCATACTTTTTTTTTATACTTTATGTCCAATCAGGTTTAAACATTACACATTCCATGCAACGTTAAGGACACAGCACATTCCACCGAGTCCCGATTTAGCTGTAAGGCAAACGTTTCAGTTGTGGGTATATCAAAAGGGACCATGTAAACAAAGTATGCATCATAAAAAGCAATTTACAATCTTTGGTAACTGTGGTTGATACCTATAGCGGGAATAACACCTACCAAGAGACTACCCAGAAATGCTGTTCCACACAAACACACAGACATTTGCTTTAAATCACTGTGACCCCATAAACAGAACAAACATTTCGGCTAATCTGTAGGGATGCTTCTATTGTAATTCTTATATTGTAACGTTCTATACAAATAAGTGGGGGGAAAAAATCCAATATCTAATAATTACAAAAAAACAAAAAAAAAAAAAAACATTTATCAAGTGCTGGTTATAAAATGTTCCCCTTTGGTTTTGGTTGTATTAGGAAAAGAAAAAAGAAAGTAAAGTTCAAAAGACATTCACAATTTCAGTGAGCAAACCTATAATTCATGGGCAGGCACATACTTTAGGTCAAATGTGACTCAATATGGTGCTAACCGCATCATTTTGAGGCAGTGGTGATTAAAAACAGTTTAGCAGATGCGAGAAGACTCGTACGCAGGGTGGATTAAAGTTCCCAGAGTTCCTACACATACTACAGTAAAACTGGACAAAGTCTGGTCCTAGGTGCTTCTAGTGTCAAAAATAGTATTTGTGATAATCATAACATAAATCACCTGATTACAGTGATTAGGCTCTGCGTCTAGGTAGTGTGTAGTGCTTATCTTAAAATGTAGACTCGAAACACATAAGCAATAGCTGAACAGCCCTGAACGTCGTCTGCTAGTCTATGGGCTAACCATTATGTATATGAGCTCGACACAGAGGAGCCCTTTAGTACCGTTGAGGTCAATCCCCTGCATACAAAAAATGACAGGTAGCTCCAAGAATAAATAGTTTGTTCCCAAGTGGAATATGTGGACATTCTCCAAGTCTGCTGGTACACTGATTAGCTGGTTTAGTGGCTGCGGAATGGCTGGACCTCAAGAAAAAGCGATAGGACGAGCAGCGTGCGGCTCGTGCTCTTCGGGATAATCCGCGTCGTGATCGATATCAGGGCTGTGTTCATCTCCCATCTCTGGAGACATGGAGCTTTCCAAGTACTCCCTCTCCATCTGCTGCCCTTTTAGTCCAGCATGTTGTCTGTGCACACACAGCCAAGCCACAGTCAGAAAAACACCACCAATGAGTTTGCAATCTTTACGTATATAACACACAGAACCAAACTATATACACTGATCAGCCATAACATTATGACCACCTGCCTAACATTGTGTTGGTCCCCCTTTTGCTGCCAAAACGGTCCTGACCCGTCAAGGCATGGACTCCACTAGATCCCTGAAGGTGTGCTGTGGTATCTGGCACCAAGATGTTAGCAGCAGATCCTTTAAGTTCTGCAACTTACAGGACTTAAAGGACACTTTTGATAGATACTGACCACTGCAGACCGGGAACACCCTACAAGAGCTGCAGTTTTGGAGATGTTCTGATCCAGTCGTCTAGCCATCACAATTTGGCCCTTGTCAAACTCGCTCAAATCCTTACGCTTGCCCATTTTTCCTGCTTCTAACACATCAACTTTGAGGACAAAATGTTCAATGCTGTCCAATATATCCCACCCACTAACAGGTGCCATGATGAGGAGATCATCGGTGTTATTCACTTCACCTGTCACTGCTCATAATGTTATGCCTGATCGGTGTAGTTCCCTGTGTAAAGGGGTGAGTGTAGCTAAACAAATGAAAAATCACTCACAGAGCAGACATAGGAGACAGATCAAGGCTGGAGTCACTTTCTGAGCCATCATCATGCTCATGAGCACACAATTCTTCATGCATTGCGCTGGCCAGAGCCTTGAGGCTGGAGCCTCCTACAGAGGCCGAACCATACAGAGGCAAGCTGCTGTCCGCCATCACAGCCTGGGACAAAAACAAGACATTTCACACCAAACTGAGTGGAAACACTGATATTTCACCTGGAATCTTATTAGAGTTGTTAATATTATATATTTCATGAAATTCACTAATTACTCATAATGATAATCACCTTTTTAAGACTACATTTTATCTATTAATTATTGTTAAAACTACACTGTGAGAACATTGGGCCTTATTTATATTTAATAATAAAAATAATAATAAAAATAATAATAAAAATAATAATAATAATAATAATAATAATAATAATAATAATAATAGGTGAGCACAAATCTTCCATCAGAGGCAGCACAGATGAAATCTGTGAGCATCTTTCCATCATTAACTCTTAGTGATGAAGCAGTAATAAGTGTTTGACACTGTGGTTCTTTAATTTAAAAAATATAATAATTATAAAATGCTAGGACAAAGAAATGATAAAATGTCCTAACATTTTACTTACTTGGAGAGCAGACAGAGCAGGGCTCTGGCCCAGACTTGATTGGATGTTCTTCACCAGAGAGGGTGATCTACAGAAACGAAAGGATGGGTTTACATTAATTCAGTTTATTTGTATAGTGCTTATACTATAATAGACAATCTGAGACAATAGACAATCGTCTCAGCTTCACAGAAGTATAGAAACATAGAAGAGAAATGATAAAGTTTAAACTTAAGTTACTATTTATCTCCAACATTTATCCTTAATAAGCAAGCCTGAGGCGACGGTGGTGAGGAAAAACTCCCTGAGATGATATGAGGAAGAAACCTTGAGAGGAACCAGGCTCAGAAGGGAACCTCATCCTCATTTGGGTGACACTGGACAGTAAATAATGTAAATGTTGATAATGTCCTGGCTTCAACAGTATTAGGACTAAAAATGTACACTAAAATATGGAAACAATCAACATTTTTATGCTCCCACCGAGTGGTGTTTTCAGCGTGTCCATTTGACAATCCAAGATTCTCATTAGTCCCTCTTCTCAAGAATGAGTAGTTGTATGATTTATATGGAATTACCTTTGTAATGATGAACCAGATGATGTATTTCAATTCAGGATTTTATGTAAAGAGTGAAATGGTCACAGCAAGATTGCATACACTAGTTTTGGGACACCCTCCAAATCATTGAATTCAGGTGTTGTTTTTCAGGGGTTGGGCTCGGCCCCTTAGTTCCAGTGAAAGGAACTCTTAATGCTTCAGCGTACCAAGACATTTTGGACAATTTCATGCTCCCAACTTTGTGGGAACAGTTTGGGGATGACCCCTTCCTGTTCTAACATGACTGTGCACCAGTGCACAAAGCAAGGACCATAAACACATGGATGAGCGAGTTTGGTGTGGACGAACTTGACTGGCCTGCACAGAGTCCTGACCTCAACCCCATAGAACACCTTTGGGATGAATTAGAGCGGAGACTGCGAGCCAGGCCTTCTCGTCCAACATCACATTTTTGAGCCTGACCTCACAAATGCGCTGCTTGAGGAATGGTCAAAAATTCCCATAAACACACTCCTAAACCTTTGTGGAAAGCCTTCCCAGAAGAGTAGAAGCTGTTATAGCAGACCAACTCCATATCACATTCATGTGCATATGCAGGCAGACTTATGCAGGCAATATAGTATATGTGAAAGTCTTTCTTCAATAGTTTCCTTCTTGTTTAAAGTTTAAAGGTTTTTCTGGCATATAAAGTGAATAACTTGAGTTATTGCTGGCAGAGGCATCACTGTGTGGAAGAGAATGGTTCTGCTTACCCGGTGATCTTCTGAGGTCTTCTCTTCTGAAACTCCATTTCATCCACAGTCCAAACAGCTCCTTTCACATTCTCCACTCTCACAAAGCACTTGTGGAGACTGAGGTTATGCCGTACTGCATTCTACAAGCCAAAGAGGTCAAAGCATTGCGATTACATTATGTCACATTTTCTTGGGCTGATCTTATAAAACGCACTGTTAATCAAACACTAAAACAGCAACAACAACATAATACTGAAACCTGAACGTTGTACTGTAGCAAGAACTTTACCTTCCAGGTTGCTGCATTGCGTCTAAAATATGCAAAGGTTCGAGTAAACCAGTTGTAGATTTCATTTAGTGTTAGCTGCTTTTCTGGGGACTCAAAAATTGCCTGCAAAAGACAAATTCAGGATAAACGATCCATTGATACTTAAAATATTAAGGGATTTCAGTGAACAAAAATGAATAAGGTCCCAAATGAGGTGCTGATAACTATATAGCTACAAAATTAAAAAGGGTGGGCTGATAACTATATAGCTAGAGAAACAAATACAGGCAATAATAATGTAACCAGCCACAATGTCTGCACTGTTGCAAAAAAGGCTGAAAAGGAGGTTTATAGGTAAGTGTGGGATGTAGAGGGGCACAGACAGGATGACGAGCACAACTTGTGAAATTCCCATTGGGAAGTATCTATCCATCCATCTGTCTATCTATCTATCTAGTGTCTCTACAGTGTGTCTTGGATGCATTTTAGGTAAAACTTTGCTACTTATCTGATTATATGAATACAATTACAAATCATACATCTCATTTTGGAGAATTTAGAAATGTGGTTTGCTCTGGCTGCAAACTTGACATGCAGCACAAAAGTTAGCACAAAGTATCCGGAAAGGACTATAAGAGAAAAAAAAAAAGCATGTGCAGTGAGATAAAAGTGATGGTGTAGCTATAAAGCACCACTCGTTGGGACGGTGGTAGCTCAAGTGGTTAAGGCTCTGGGCCACTGACCGGAAGATTGGGGTTCAAGCCCCAGTACCGCCAAGCTGCCACCGTTGAGCCCTTGAGCAAAGCCCTCAACCCACCCTGCTCCAGGGGCACTGCATCATGGTTGCCCCTGCGCTCTGACCCCAACCCCCCAAAAAAATTTCACTGTGCAGTAATGTATGAGAGACAACTTATCATGAACCACATTTTTTTATGCTTTTAGAACAAAGCTTCATCTGATAAAATTATGGGAGAGCAGGTTGTCAGACAGATTAAAGTTTGGGAATTTACTTTATATAATTAATATTACTATTCTGTCTATACTATGTACTATAATATGTACTAGTCAGTTCTGAAAGTTCAATAACATTCTCGTTTAACAGACAATGTCCATGCTTGTCCCATGCTGTTGACTTTAATAGCTAATGATGTATGTTTTTAGAACCTGGAAGCATGTAGTAGGAGACCTCATCCTATCGCATCTGAAAGCCAGATGTTTTTTATTTTATGCCCCCTAGTGGACAAGTTGGTGGCACCTGTATTTGTGTGAACACGATGCTCTCAAGCGTTCAAAGATATATAGCAGTATTAAAGAGACCTAAAGCATTATTTTTGCTTACATTTACACGTGTTCTAATGACACATCAGGTTTTACGGCTGTATTTTCAACAGAATTTTTCATTTTGATTGTATCTACATACAACACAGAATGACCGCTTAATTGAGTGTGTTAGTCCATGTAAAAGGAGAATAGATCCTTAGATAATTAGTGTGTAGGTACGGTCCAATTCCAAGGGATATTAATTAAATCAATCAATCTTAATCTGATTTTATTGATATTAATCTGAATTTGTAAGCACAAATGCTTTAAAACAGAAGATTTTAAGTATTAAGATCACTTATGTACTTGTAGATTACAGACCAATTGTAAATCTTTAACAGTGCAAACATGCACAGTAGTTACATTGTGGTTGCCTGTATGAGTTTCACAATCACAAAAGACACTTAAACTGGGACCATAAAAGGAAATATGATATAAGAATATACAATACAGTGTGCTACTCCACCTAGGGTAATGCTTGCTGGTGCAAGCAAATGCTCCTTACCTGCCTTATTAAAGCTGCATACGTAAATGGGGGTCTGACCTCGGTGCTCAAATAGAACTCCTTATTCTGCACAATGTCTGAGAGGCAAAAAAACGAAAGCTGATAAATTAGTCGAAAGATATGCCTGAGTTTAAAATCCTTGTAAGTCATATTCTAACCAGTCTAGCCCTGGTACGGAAAGACAAGTTAATTACATTTAGATTTAAAACATTTAGATTTATTGTAATACTGTAAGCTTGAAAAAATTCTACAGTCCCTGAGGTGTTAATGCAATCACACGCAAATAAACGTCTAAGGTTATAAAAACAAGACTGCAGTACTTTTGACTAAATGTTGTTGTAGGGTAGAACTGACCTTGGTCCATAGCCAGGTTGCATTTGTCAGAGTAACGCTTGCGAATTGGCCCCACGGCATGCAGGCTGCTGGGGATGAGGACACTGGGTGTCTGAGGGAGTGGTGTGAGTGGTGTCGATGGCGCTGTAGCACTCTGGGAAAGGCTCATGGAGGGAGTGGGCTTGGGAGCAGTGGCCTTAGCCAGTGTGAGGTTGGAAACCAAATTCACCTTCAACAACACACATATCTATTACCACCCACACGTGACATACTAAAGGGTATAACAGAGGGTCATACTAAAGTACTCTAATCTTTACATGTTTGACATGACGGTTCAATCAAACAAACAAATGTGTGTGCGTTACCTTAAAAACAAACAAAAAAATAAGTTGGTTTATGAGTGCTAGGGTACTTACTGGCTGTGGAGTTGGTTTAGGCTCAGTAGATTTGACATGGAGGTGGGCCATCATGGCCTGGAGACGTTCTTTGTCTTTTGCTAGCTGTTTGGCAAACAAAGTTGACAAAGATAAATGACCAGGTCACCGTCCTTTTCTGCTGCTTCTCAAATATTCTTTTCATTCTTCATAAACAAACATCCAGCTTTGAAATGTAAACACACAATTCCTGTTTATTATCTATAAATAACTTCTGACATTTTTGAAATTGTTTTAAATAAATATACCAGCCATATTAGAATGCTGTTAAATCACTCAAACATTCATTCATTCATTCATTGTCTACCGCTTATCCGATCTATTCTCGGGTCACGGGGAGCCTGTGCCTATCTCAGGCGTCATTGGGCATCAAGGCAGGATACACCCTGGACGGAGTGCTAACCCATCGCAGGGCACACACACACTCTCATTCACTCACGCAATCACACACTGCGGACAATTTAGAGATGCCAATCAACCTACAATGCATGTCTTTGGACCGGGGGAGGAAACTGGAGTACCCGGAGGAAGCCCCCGAGGCACGGGGAGAACATGCAAACTCCACACACATGGCGGAGGCGGGAGTCGAACCCCCAACCCTGGAGGTGTGAGGCAAACGTGCTAACCACCAAGCCACCGTGCCCCCCCCACTCAAACATGTTAAACAAAAACAATGCATATTTATAACCCTGGGTTAAGCAAAAAATCTTTGTTCTGCTATATAAAGGCATTTTCCTTTCTAGGAACCATTACTTAATACAGAATAAAAACATGATGGTGTTCACAGTAGAGCTGAGTGAATTTGTACGTTTAGTACAAAATACCTGCAGTTCAAGTTGTTGAACAACCTGCATCTGAACTCTGCACTGAGCTGTGCTTTTGTCATCCAGTGCATGCTCACTGTTTAAATGCCTGGAGGAAAAAGAAGTAGCCACATTAAAAAAATAAAAAAATACCTAATTCCAGACAAGAAGAGAATCAGCTGGTCATACAGAAGTACACGTATGGTGTCATGAGATGGAAGGTTTTGTGTGTTGCTCAGCGTGCATCTGAAAAATCTAACTCTTAAAAAAGCATGGTCTTATCATAATAGTGTTACATAACTGGAAGTGGCTATCGTATGTGTAAGGTTTGTAACATTCTGTAACCTTTTATTATGTGCACAGCTTAGCAAATAAGGTGCGTCAGGAAGCAACAATAGCACATTCTCGGCACAACAATGAAAAAGATATGTATGCTTGTTTGTATCTTTGAAATGCAAGAACACTGTGCTTCAGAGACAGCTATGAAGTGTCTATAAAAGTTCAATTTTATTTTGTGTAATTTATAAGACATGATGAGGCTAAACCAATGTTGTTGCTGAAGGATTGTGATTATAACATTGAGCACTAGGGGGCAGCTTAGTTCAAGGTGTGCTATAACCTTACATTAGCGTTTAATCTCTCTGGTTTAAAGTTTCTTAGTGAAACTTGCTTCTACACTTGACAATACTAGACTTGATGTAAGTGGAAGTCCAGCTAGACAAGAACGTTTAACATTTCTACATCAAAAATCCAGGGAAGTCAAAAGATTTAGACCGGATCACTGAACAATGTTTTAAATGAGCTTAGAAACAATATACCTCAAATGACGAGTGTAAAACCTGAACTAATTCAGCGCATAAATACTACAGTCCATTCCCTGCTGAGAAGACAAACGGTTCAGAAAAAAGCATATCAGACACTCGAGCAATGTAGAGCACTGTTTATTGTTTTCCTTCAGAAGACGTCTGCTGTGCCTCTTATCAATGTTTAATAGTATAAAACTCCAGAAGGGAACAACAAAGAGCTACACGAGAGAAATATTAATGTACACAGAGAGTGCTCAGGGCGAGGCCAGGATGATGTGTGCTAGTTTAGTGTGTTTTTAATAGCCTGACTTAGAGTGACGCTGTAGAACAAAGGCAGTGTTGTGGCAATAAGGCAGGGCGGAGAGGCAGAGAGGGAGCAGGGGTTAGGGTCAGCACAGGGGGCACGCATAAACATCCTCCTGCTGTTTGTTTTGGGAGGGATGGGCCAACATCACCATGGGTACTCTGTTTATCACAGAGCAGTGCAGCTCAACCCTGAGGGGCCCCACCACTCCTCCACCACAGGGGAAGGAGGGAGAAGAGAGAGAGAGAGAGAGAGAGAGAGAGAGAGAGAGAGAGAGACGGAGAGAGGTGGGGGATTTTGGAGAAAGGAAAGAAAGGCAAATATTGAAATGAGCCGACGAAGAGAGGCAGGAGGAAAAAACAGAAGGAAAAAGAAAAAGAAAGAAAGATAAACACAGCCAAACAGACAGACCGACACACATTTTGGTTTTCATTTTCATTTTGTAAAGTGCTTTAGTGGAGCATTAATGTATTTTAAAGATCAAATTGAAAAGGTTCACTTAAACAGGCTTTCACTGTAACTGATGAACAGAATACTTCAATCTATACTCAGTTTGTCAAGAGCAGTCTGAGTCCTAGTGAGAAATAAAACATCTGTTCCTGCCTAAATACAAATAAATCAAAACATTTACCTTTGCTGTTTCTACCTGATGTGGATTTATTCACAGTGCTCAGGAGAAGAACAAGACATTACCAGTGAGGAGCAGAGGAAAAAAAACCAGGAAGACAGACTCACTTGAGGAATGACTGGAAGTCTCCTAGCACAGCCTCGCAGCCAGGCCACTTACACACACCATGGCTATAGAGTGGGTGATTGCTCTGAGCCTCCTGTGAACTAACACAAAGAAAAAAGCAAATTTAAGACGGGTTTCTGACGACCTGATGGCAGTGAGCTCAAGAGTTTTATCCATCAGTTTAAGAGGCTAATGTTATTGCTTCAGAATATTCTTCAAGATGAGATAGGAATAAAAAAGAAAGATTAGCGTGCTTCATTTGTTTCACCATTTTCAACAATGACTGTACTTGTAATTTGTATCTTGCCCCGAGAGTTTCACATCAACCTATGCCGTCCTCCCATTGGGGGCTTGTAGACGAATGTCATAGTAGCACAGGTTTTAACACAACCAGCTCTTTATCACTGGTGATCTTTGGTTGCAAAAATCATCCGTATTCTTGTATACTGGAACCAAATTTTCATCAAATATACTATAGTCTTCTGTCTGATGTAACTGGAACACTATTGTATCCAAGAAACCATAGCTGGGATGACCCTTCACTCTTTATATGTTCCAGACCGGTTGCCCGGCCTCATATAAACAAATTATCTCACAACCTGCACAGTCAAAAATGATACACAGTACATTTGACAAACAAATGATGCAGCTTTAAAAGAGAATGCAAATACAATAAAATTTGTTTACAGAGTTATTTGCTCAGTGAACCAGATAAAGCTCTAAAATTCCCAGCCCACACATCAAAGACACAACAAGCACAGCAACACAAACCACAGCGATGACTCACTACTAGAGTGTTTCAGCGAACTTATTGTGTTTTTTGTTTGATTTCATTTATCTGGGTAGCAGTTCATTTACACGAGTGGTTTAATCAACTTTCCTAAGCAAAGAACTAAAGCAAGGAAATAAAAGTGGCAGTTTCAAAAGAAACAATTCACATAGGAACCATTATTTTATTAGTGAGACATCTCAAAGAGAAGCTCTTCAAAGAGCGTTCAATTGTGGCAGAGAGAAAGAGAGAAATTAAAGATGAGGGTGAGGCGTCGCTTTTCATGCCATTGGATGCACTTAAGGTTTTAGTTGCAGGCGCCACTTTGCCAGGGCAGAATTTACATGACACATGAACCTGACCACACAGTCCTTGAGCATTCACCCTGAACTAATATCATCCACCACAACTTCAGCCAAACAATAACAGACACGCAGCACAAAGGACGGTTCTAAGGACGTACACTGCAATGACAGTTGTCCTTAAATGTGTTTGCAGTAATCTAACATGACCTTCCAGTAACATACCCCAATAAACAAGCAGGAGATTGGTTTATCAAGACTTATTTTCAGCATCTCTCTGATAAGTATAAATACTGTAAACAGGTCTGTTCAGAACTAAAACAGGCTATGAGAGGAAAAAATCTTGAGAATAAATGCCTGCACTTGGCCTAAATCATTTAAAAAAAAAAAAAAAAAAATACAAACTTAAGCATAGATTTATTTCCATTTTAATGTGCATGCTGTGGCCTTCTAATACATCAGCCTTATAATACATGAACCCAATACAGTGATAATCAACAGACACTGCCCTGCTCAGTTCTAAGGCTCTTAAGCGTGGCATGGTTTCAATTATACAACACTTGGTTCAACCATGCAATCAGACTGAAAAGCATTCTAGCCATGCTGTTATGTGTGATAAAAGCCTGAGCTTTGTCACCACATCTGTACCATTTCGCTGACCACAGGTTGCTAAGAAACAGAAACAGTCATGTTACTCCAAGCTGTGAGAATCATTAACAAAATTAGAAATCATTAGAAAAGATAGTATTACTTATATCATGTAGCCTATTTTGGTCAGATTTGGAAGAAGAGGGTGATATTATTATTATTATTATTATTATAGCCTTTACATAAGTTTACATAAGTTATAACTGTGACTGTTGAGTATTGTCACAACCTACAGATCATGTTCTGTAACATCTAAATCAGGGAAAGGGAAACTACAGTCTGAAGCCTGATTTTAACTGTAGCTTGAGTTGAAAAGCAAATTACTCTGTGGACCGTTTTTCCATAAATTTAATTATTCTGGCTGCTAGGTGACAGGCAAAAATATCAATTCATTTGCCAGTGCACCTACATGGAACATAAAAAGAGAAATTTCTCCCTAATACAGTAGGGGAACCTGTGTCGAGTTTACACTGAAGATAAAGTGCAAAGATTGGGCTGATACTTGAAATACTTTTTTTGATGTTTGCTGAAACATCTACACAAATACTAGTATGTAAAGTGATGTAGGGTTCAAAGAATATAATCTCATTTAAACATCTGTTGTGGAGCAACTTATCTACTTAAATAGGCAATATTATAGCCAAAGTTCCTAATTTTTGTTTTACTTTTGCCCTTACTTTGTAAGCAGGTGTATAAAAGCAGTACAAGATTTGCCACTGCATGCTATGACATCACATTCCCCTTTGTCCTGTTTGTGTCTGAGATCAAATCACAAACAAGCTATTTTCAATAACACACTTCCTGTCAATATATCAATGTAAAACATGTCAATAAAGGCACATTTCAATCTACCCATAAATAAATAAAGCCTCAGCAAACAGAAAAGCAAGCATGTGCAGATGTACATAGATATCAATACGCCTGCAGGGCTTAAATTATTATTTGAAACTGTCACACATCAACAAAAAAACAATCGTGCCCTAATCGGAAACATGCCAATAACCTGCTCAAGTGAAAATGTCAGTCTCCAAACTCTTGCTTAACTTGTTAAAGATTTTAGCCTTGAGGTCAAAAACAAAGTTATTAGTCTATTAATAGCACTTGGATGTGCTACAGATATAAATATTGACAGTCTGGATTTTTTTTTTAATCATCTAAGCCAGTAGAGATGTTTACCTATGAATGAGACTAGCCATTGGATTAGCTCTTAGCAGTGGTCATACCTTTCTCTCCTGATTGGCCGGGGTGTGTGGTGTCCATTGGTACTGGGGTGCTGGTTAAGAGCAGGCGGTTTAGAAGAAGAGGGTGACTTGTCACCACTGCTCTTTTCCTCCGATCTAACCTCGGTCACATCTTTCCACAGCTGTTGCAGCTCTGCAGGAATCAGACCTGTTTAACACATCAGCCCATTTACCACCTAACCTAACTAGGAACTTGCTTTTGTAAGTTAAATCTTAATATCCAAGTTTTTCTTTTAGGTTAGGAGTCGCTATATCGAGTATTTGAGAAAGGTAATGAGCTTAAAATATTTTCTAATCTAAAGTGTTCATTCTGTGAGGAAACCTGCCTACAGTAGTTTGGGGTGCAAGATAAGCAATGAAAATTGGTTGTACTTACTCTGGGGCAGTGAGGTGAGTGCTGTGGCTGGGAGAGTCAGCAGTCCTTGCCTCTGCAGATGCTGCTGTTGAAGAGAGAGGAGCTGCTGCTGGACAGCCATCTGCTGGGCAAGCATCTGCTGCTGAAGAGAAGATTCACATGCCATAGTGTCACTGCACCAGAAGTTAACGAACAGGCTACCCTGTATGTCAGACTGATCAGGACTATTGGCACCTAAGCTTTGATTGCTTATGTCTGGCATTCCATACGTCTTTTGCCTAGAATGTATTCAGATAACATTTTAACCACACGTATTTACACAAGTAGTCAAATGCATCCCCAGTTAGCCGGACTTATATCCGATTGTCGAATCACGCTTCATATACAAATCAGCTTATAACCACCAACTGTGTCGTTCCTTATTTCCAGCTGTTGTATGCAAAAGACGATTGCCACAACAAAGATCGCAATTTTGTGTGGCATTTTTGTTACTCTCTTAAAAGCAAAGACCTTGGCAGTCATGACCCATGTAGGTTATAAAACATATGCAGAGGGATTTTTGGTTGTTATTTTGAGAGATTGAGGCTTGTATATTTGAACAATGATGGGCTTAGATAGGTCCGACACCTGAAATGGTTTGAACAGCTAGATTAAAATGTTTGAACTGAGTGCATTTACATCTGAATTTTTAAGTGAAAACTCTAGTTTTATTTAATGTGGATACTCATAATGCATAAGAGTCTCTCACACACACAAATAAGAAATAAGCACCCAAAAAAAGGACTAATCTTAGTTAGTACACTTAGCAATGTAGTGTGAAATACAGAAAACTGTACTACACACCTCTTTGCTAGGTTTGCCAGTGTGCTGCTGCTGCTGCTGGAGGAGCTGCAGTCGGAGCTCGTCCTGCTGCTTCTTGTAGAACTCCTGGAGTTGTTGCTGCAAAACCGCAGTTACAATAAACACAAAATCTTCTCGTATACCCATGACAGTACAAAGAGGTATACGGCAACAAGCAATTAGTTATAATCAAACTGCCATTTTATCTGATGACAAAAAAATGCTTTGAACTGGTCACGTTTTTGACTGATAGGTTTACAAACCTGCTGCAACATCAGAGCCTGTTGTTGCTGCAATAGCAACTGGAGCTGTTGGGGGTTCAGAACTTGCTGCTGAAGTATTTGCTGCATCTGCTGAGGCGTGATCACCTGAGGCGTTATCATGGCCAACGATACAGGCACCTACATCACACATACATACAGGACAGAAGTGGCTTAATTGCAGAGTCTATGTTTATATTTATATAGACACACATATATATATATATACATATATATACACACACACACACATATATATATATATATCTGTATATATACACACACACACATATATATATATATATACATACACATACACACATTAACAAACATATAATAGGAAACACTTGTTAGTAGCTTTGTAATGGCTACGAAAAAAAACATTATTATTTATATTATAATAATTATTATATCATCTCATAATTATTATTATAAAAAATACATTAAACATATTTTTGTGGACACCTGACAATCACACCCAGATGTGCTCGCTTTCCTTTCCAGATGTAGTCCCACATTGTTGTTATATTAACCTCTACTCTTCTGGAAGGATTTCCACTAGCCTTCGGAGTGGAACTGTGGGGATTTAAGTACTAGTAATGAGTAAAAGTGAGGCACTGAAGTCAGGTGAGAAGGCCTGGTGTGAAATCGCCATTCCAGTTAATCCCTGAAGTGATCTGTGAGGCGTAGGTCAGGGCTCTGTGCAGGATACTCGAGTTCTTCCTCTCCATCTGTGGCAAACTATGTCTTCATGGACCTCGCATTTTACACACGGTCATGCTGGAATGGGCCTCTTGGTTCCACTGAAGGGCAATTGTAATGTTACAGCATACAAATGCATCCTATACGATTATTTGTTTCCAACTTTGTGGCGAAGATTTGGGGAAGGTATGCATAAGGGTGTGATAGTCGGCTTTCCACATACTTTTGGCTGAATAGTGTATAAATTCTTTAACACTCAATATTGCTACAACCTAGGCAGGAAACAGCTGATTTTGAATTAAAAATATGCTTTATGATAAAAAAAACTGCTAGATAACTGAACAGATAAACATCTCTTTTGAAAAATGGCAAGTCAAGTGCTTTGTCACGCATCCAAACACTAACAGTAAAACAGCTATAGAAGAAAAGAGAAGTACAGCAACACAACTGCTCAAAAATGTACCACTTTCAAAATATATCATTTAGCCAAAAGCAATTACTGCTTTTTAATCCAGACGTACACTCAAACACAATAAACACTCAAACACAGTGTTTTTTTTTAAAACTGTTTACAATAAACAGAATAATTAAAATTACATTTATGGATCTGTATAAACAATACATCCACCGGGGTACACAGCAACTGTGAAAACAAACTGGAGATTGCATTTTAATTACGGCTCCACAACCCAAACAAACAAGGGGTTCCAGTAAAGCCGGCTGTGTTGGTCTGCAAGTAAACATGCCGCTAGACCATTTCTCTGCAGCTGTGAGTGAAATATAACGGCTGACCTTCACGCACACACTTTCCCACACTAGCTGGGTGGGGTGTACGGGTGCAGGCTATCGTAGAGCTCAAACTATTTTCATCATTAATAAATATCGTCTGACGCCCTCAAGCAAGCCCTCTGTAAAGGCTGCACACTTCACTGAAAGAGAACACAGTAATGACAGCAACCCCTCAGCTGCCTACCTGAGCATGGTGACAATTAACAGCAATCATTCTGCATTTACAGTCTCCCAAAACGTTGATGTGCGCTGTCTCTATGACGATGGACAAGTCCAAACAGTGTTTTGTTGTTGTTATTGTTCCTGCCAGTGTGTCAGAGAACAACTCCCTGTGAGTGAGCATGTCAACAAGCAAGCGCTTCTACAAACACAAGCCCATTAATCAACAAGCCTCAACAGTCCAAAAGCAAAATCCCTTGTTATTGCTCTCAGACATTTTGGGGTTGGGCTACCTGGCCTAAGTATACATACATACATACATACATATACACATATATATATATATATATATATATATATATATATATATATATATATATATATATATATATATACATATACATTATATATATATATATATATATATATATATATATATATATATATATATATATATATATATATATATACACACATACACACACATATACACACACAAATTTTTACCTATTTGTGTACAAATGCAAAGGAAAATAAAAAAAAACGTGTTAATTACAGCTCTTCAAGAGATTAGGTTTCTGTGCAGCTACACATGGCCAACCGCAGAGAACGAAAAAAAAAAACCTTTTAGCAATGCGGTACTATTATTTATGAGACAGAATCAACACTGGTATCACAGAACCCATGTCATTTATTTAGCTCATCACTCCCTCGTAACACCGCAGGGAAAAGAAAAGAAAAAAAAATCAATGCTTCCCTGAAATACACAATTCAATTACAGTGAATCTATACTGCTACAGTAATGCTGTGCTTCTGCTCAGCACCCCATTAATCTTCAAGCAGCAAATAAAGTTACTTCATACAAGCGCAGTCTTAATCGAGAGAATAATATCCCTCCATTTAGTTTACCAACTTGTAAATTCATATAGATAAATGACAAAATTTAAGTAATTCTGAACGAAACGGATAACAATTTCACAAATATTTAGCTTCACGAGTGTATACATTTATAAATAAATAAATACTACCCAGGAACAAGATCAACTACAGCTCACAGATGGCAAACTCCACATCCTGCTCATAAATAAACACCTCAGTAAACACACCCAGCACAACACAAACCTGGTTAATTCCACTGGCATTAAAGGCTGTGTGTCCAGCAGTATGTGTTGTTTCAGTTGTAGTGCGCATGCTGGTGCTAGCATTCAGACGGAGTGCGACTCCCAATGGGCCGGCACATCCTGGCTGTATTTCCTTCCACCATTTACAGAGCGGCAAACGTGTCCAATCATGTACTCACAGCCCGTCCGCTACGCTTAACCTAGTGGCATGACCTAGCCCATTAATCCAGTTCTCATTTCAGTCCATTCATTCCAACTCTGAGTAATAAACAACCCTATAACAATCAATATAGAAACAGAACCAAAAGGAATACTTCATATGGAACTACACATCAAAATAGAAAAAGAAATGTGAGCAGACACCACATTTCATGCCAGGTCTAACTCACTACATTCTATGTGAATCAACATCAACATTTGTGTGTGTGTGTGTGTGTGTGTGTGTGTGTGTGTTGTAAGCAGTAAACAAGAGTACAGTTGTACCTGGGTTTCTGGCTCCTTCTCCACACTCTTCTGGGACTTCTCCGCACTCTGCTGTTGCTGTTGTTGAGCAACTTGAAGTGCCTGAAGATGCAAAAAAACAATAACAAAATCCTGATTGGCTTTATAAAGTCTCTAAGGAGTATTGTCTTTGTTTTTTCAGCACTTGCAAGTGTACCGTCAACCCCCTACTGCATATAACAATTAACCCTTCATTATCTTTGGTACATTTAATAAATGACAAGTCATCTAGAAAATGTCCAAACCAGTACTACAGGTTTGCCGTGGCAAAAAGCACCAAGCAGCGATATTACCGCGTAACAACAGGCACGCATTTTTATAGAAAAGACATCTGCCGTTTTCATAAGGAGAGACAATGTATAGAATCACAAAAAAATCTGACTGGCAAAAAGTACTGTGTAAAAAAAACAAACAATAACATTTTAATGGGAAATGATTTAAAGCATGCATTTTAATTAATCATCTTAGGGCTGCAATGATTGGACAAAACTGACTCGAAAAATTCTTCACCACACATTTTATAATGCATTGTTTATCTAATAACATCAAACAACAACAAAGATTTCATTATTCAGGACTCTAGGGTAAAATGCAAAACACTACTGAAGCCCATAGAGGCCGCAGCATTGCTTCGGGTTTTTTTTTTTTCCTTTATACAGGATGGTAAATCAATCCAATTACCACAAATAGAAACAAATAAATCCGTTAGAATTTTCCTTTTTATTAAAAACATCACACACAAATATAGACTAAGCAATAAAGATTGCCTGGATGGAAGATAAACACAAGTGGTGTAATGCAGTAGAAGGAAAGTGGAGAAGCCTTTCATATCAGTACATTGATGATGCACAAACATTTCAAAGAAAAGCACTTGTGCAACACAACATCTTCAGATTCTGCTTGGTAAGTGAAACTGACTAACCAGCTGACCTTGGCCTCCTATAAGGAAGTGGTTTGACATTTAAGCAAGGTTCATGTCAATAGAGTAAAATGCCACAGTGGCAAATTCATAATTTAATACGGTCTGTTACAATTAGGCACTTTAATTATGGCTTAGTCAGACTAATGGTAAAGAAACATCATCATTTAGGCTACTGATTTAGAATAGTTTAGCTCACACGTTCCCAAGCCCATGCACATTTTAGTGTTTCCTACTAAAATTTTCAACTAATCAGCTAAGTAGCAGTTCTTCCTGAGTTGGAGAAAGCTTGTCAGAGCAGGAAAAACATTAAAATGTTCAGAAAAGAAGGTTCACCAGGACCAGGGATGGGAACCTGTAATTTACTTAAAAAGATACTCATATTAAATTATTAAAATAATAATTTGTTGCAGTCTTAATCACCATATGTGGTCTTAAATCAATCAGACACAACAAAGACACACCTTTAGAAAAGTGCATCTGCTGCATGGCTGTTAGTTTTTTTCAAGCGTAAACTCAAGTACAAGTCCTTCTGTTCACACGGATGGCCATTTTACAGTTTTGCATTATCATTTGCATTTACTCATTTGGTTGACACTTTTATCCAAACGAGACATACAATTGAGACTGGACTGAACAGATGAAGGTTAAGGGTCTTGCTCAAGGACCCAAGAGTAGCAGCATGGCTGCGTTGCTCAGTCAGTAGCTCAATGCCTTATCCGCAGAACAACCACAGAGGAACAAAAAGACGTTTAAAAGAAGGCCATATGAGTGTTTTTAAGCTATATGATGTTTAACCTCTCCCCATAACAACATCTTTACTCTTATATCTCCAGTTACCATTCAATCTTCAACACACATTTCTAATCTAATCTAAAGGCCTCACAAGTCTTTTGAAATCAGAATAACAAGCATGCAGTCATTTTGGTTTCTGAGAGAATCATGGTATGTAATCAGCAGCGGATTAAGTGGCCAACAATCCACTGTTTGCAGTGCATTTATGTTTCTATTTACAGATAAAAAATACATTTATTTAGACAGATTTGTTCCTGCCTGGCTTAGACAGACCACTTCTAGTCTGTTATCTTCAATGGAAATGCGTTAAGCATATGAAAGCACAATACGGCTTCCCACAAGGTTGTATTCTAGGCCCTCTATTCTCTTTTAATATCCAGCTCCTCAGTCGTGTAATTCTCTTACATAAGTTTGGCTTTCGCTCCTATGCTTATGATGCACAATTACATCCAGCATTTTGGCCAGACAGAGAAACAAAAAAAAACTAATGAGTGAATACAAAACTTCCTTCTCCTAACTTTTCTTGCAAATGTTTAGTACCGTGTCTGCCTGTAGTAACATTTCTGACATCATACATCTAAACAATAAGATTAAACAAAATCTAAAACTAAACGGTTAAGGACCATGAGTATTAAACTATATTGGCAAAAGTTTTGGGACATCTGCCTTTACATGCACATGAATTTAATATGGCGTTGGCCCGCCCTTTGCGGCTATAACAGCTTCAACTCTTCTGAGAAGGCTTTCCACAAGGTTTAGGAGTGTGTTTATGGGAATTTTTGACCATTCCTCTAGAAGAGCATTTGTGAGGTCAGGCACTGATGCTGGACGAGAAGGCCTGGCTCGCAGTCTCCACTCTAATTCATCCCAAAGGTGTTCTATCAGGTTGAGGTCAGGACTCTGTGCAGGCCAGTCAAGTCCCTCCACACCAAACTCGCTCATCCATGTCTTTATGGACCTTGCTTTGTGCACTGGTGTGCAGTCATGTTGGAACAGGAAGGGGTCATCCCCAAACTGTTCCCACAAATTTGGGAGCATGAAATTGTCCAAAATGTCTCGGTGTGCTGAAGCATTAAGAGTTCCTTTCACTGGAACTAAGGGGCCGAGCCCAACCCTTGAATTCAATGATTTGGAGGGGTGTCCCAAAACCTTTGGCAATGTAGTGTATGTTTATTATTACTACTATTATTACTAGTTTGCTTCTCAAGATAGAACATGAGGAGAGGAAAACAGAACATGAATAAAACTAGCTGCTATAGTTTAAGGTTTATACAAAATAAAAGAATGATTCTTCTACAAAAGTCACTGTAGACCTCTTTCATTTCAAATATCTAAAAGAAAGCTTGAATTAATTTAACTATGTACTTTGACCAACAGCATAATTTTCTTTTGGGGTGATTATCTGAATACGGTAACAAATCTGTTTATTCAAGTGAGTCTAAGGCAAGTGAAGTGAGGTGCAACAACGAAAGGTTCAGCGTTGTTAAATGTGAGTTTTTCAAGCAGATACTAGAGCATAACAAAGGATTGTTTGCACACGAACTGTTCAGCCAAAGCTTAAAAACAAACAAAGTTTTTCCAGTGAATATTTGAACAGAACTGCAATAACAGTCATATTTCTGGGAATTGATATGGATGTTTTTATGGAGCAGCTTCTCCTAATGAATGTTTTAAAAGTGAGCAGAAATACAGTATATACTAAATCAGCATCTAAGAGTAACATCACCAAATTAAACTGGGCTTGGGCTTAAACTCAGGTCCTGCACCATCTGCAAATAATGTTAGAGCTTCTCAATCACCTCACCACAACAAACCAAGCTCGGGACTAGCCCTATCCTGGCTGAGTGGGTGAAAGCAGGAGAAGGTCTGGGGTTTATTGAGTGGAAACGTGACAGGTACAAGTATTAAAACAATATACAAAATTTGAATAAGCCCTTCTAAAATTAAACCAGGCTTATACACTATATGGACAAAAGTTCCCTGAAGAATTATTGGCTATATAAAGTTACACCGATCAGGCATAACATTATGACTACCGACAGGTGAAGTGAATAACACTGATTATCTCCTCATCATGGCACCTGTTAGTGGGTGGGATATATTAGGCAGCAAGTGAACATTTTGTCCTCAAAGTTGATGTGTTAGAAGCAGGAAAAATGGAAAATCTTGGAAAATCTTTGGATTTGAGCGAGTTTGACGAAGGGCCAAATTGTGATGGCTAGACCACTGGATCAGTGCATCTCCAAAACTGCAGCTCTTGTGGGGTGTTCCTGGTCTGCAGTGGTCGCTATCTATCAAAAGTGGTCCAAGGAAGGAACAGTGGTGAACCGGCTACAGGGTCATGGGCGGTCAAGGCTCATTGATGCATGTGGGGAGCGAAGGCTGACCCGTGTGGTCCGATCCAACAGACGGGCTACTGTTGCTCAAATTGCTGAAGAAGTTAATGCTGGTTCTGATAGAAAGGTGTCAGAATACACAGTGCACGATGGGTCAGGGCTGTTTTGGCAGCAAAAGCAGGACCATATTAGGCAGGTGGTCATAATGTTATGCCTGATCAGTGTATATACTGATAAGAAAACATTCTTGAAGTTAGTTAAAAAATTTGAAACATTGAATTGCTGTATAAACTTGTGTACACATTTTAAATTGCTTGCCTTAATTAATTCACTAGAACACCACTTGTAATGAAGAAGAGGAAACTTTGGCAGGTCCTACACTAGCCTACTACACTTGTGGGTAAGTAGAGAAGCGATTCCAGACAGAGACATTACTGAATTTCTGTGCGACTGTGTTTGATCAATCAGTTTTTAACTCCACCTGTATAGCTCACATGGTAGCTGGGGAAGAATTATAACCAAATTCAGCACAAGTACTCAAGTATGGCTACCCTGCTGTGGGAAATAGAAACAATATGCAGGAATATGTGTAATCTGCTGAGCTGTACATCAAAAAATGTTAGACCTCTTTAAATAGCGGGGCCTTTTATGGGGCTCTGCATTAGATAGAAGGGTTTCTAAGAATCTTACAAAAATCATGGCTTTCCCAGGCTCAGCCAGTAGATTTCTCTGGATGTTAAAACTATACAATTAAATCATCTCGTGAATTACAGTATAAACGCAGGCTTGACTACAAATTTAACAGAGTACTCATGTAAACTCATGTACATGTTTTCACAGCATGTGAAATTATACCTAATTCTTTGTCACTCTAGGGACCTCTCTGTAGAATTGGTCCGTACACGCATCTGTACCTCACACGTCGGCCAAGACGCCATCTGGATGACGACTGAAGGATTCTCACTACACATGTTAACTATCTTGTGCGGATGATCTTTTCAGAATAAAGAACACACAGGTATGTGGAAACACTGACAAATCCGAGCAGTGTAATGCTGTCACAACTCGTCTGCCAACACAACACGCAGTCACCTGCATACCAGCCAGGTGTGAATAATATCCTTAACGTACAAAGCGAGGAGGAGGAGGAGGAGAAAACTACAGCTCACAGACCAAATGCTTTCCGAATTGTTGCGGTCACAATCACTATGTCCTACCTTATAACCTTTATTAGAAAAAGGATACGGCTAATCCTAGCCCTTTGAAAAATCACCATAGAACACATTTATGCAAAATTTGCCACCACTGTTAAACCCTGTATGTTTGAACACTCCAGTTTCTACCTTAACATATGAGACTATGCTGTTTGAACACTATTTATCACTGCCATTAAATGTATATGTAATATATTAAATTTTACACTCAATTCTAGGTCTATATATTTTAGGGCTGCAGCTATCGATTATTTTACTAATCGAGTATTCTACCGATTATTCCATCGATTAATCAAGTAATCAGATAAGAAGTACTTTTTCTTTATTAAAGAGGAATACTAAATATGCAAAATATGGGGCATTGGTGGCTCAGTGGTAGGCTTCTCGCCTATCATGCGGAAGGCCCGGGTTCGATTCCCAGCCAATGCCTCAACCCCAGCCACTAGATGCAGTGCCGGTCCCAAGCCCGGAAAAATGGGAGGGTTGCGTCAGGAAGGGCATCCGGCGTAAAACATTTGCCAAGTTGATGTGCGGACCAGTTGGCCCGCTGTGGCGACCCCGAACAGGGAACAGCCGAAAGCATTAACTAACTAACTAAATATGCAAAATATGATTGGTCTCTTAAAATGAACAACTAAGTTCTTTCCTATTTAAAAAAATGAAAATAAAATCTAAATTCATTTAGTGCATTTAATTGATTCAAAATGCAAATACAAATATATAAATAAATTAAAAAATTACTTTAAAAAAACGTAAACATGGTACAACCTGAAACAAAATAATAATAATAATAATAATAATAATAATAATAACAACAACAACTAAACATTGCATTTATGTTGTGCAACTTAACTTTCAAGTTTCAGTCTAACTACAAACTCAAGCATGACATAAGCCTTTACTGTCTTCCTGAAAGACTTTGTAGCTTTTCTAAGAGGCAAAAATTAGTGGACAGAAAGGTAACTTGGAACAAGAACAAGAGTATATACACATAAAATAAAGAAAAAGAGTTTTTCAGATAAAAAAAAATTGAGTTATTTGGAAAATAATCCCTCTTAAATCTCTCTCTACATACTGGTGTGTGTTAGTGAGTGTGACAGAGAGATGCTTAGGCTTTCACAATACTTAGCTAAATTAGGGACATCATAACTAGCCACCATACTGATTTACGGTCTTAAATAGTCACTACATGTAGCCACAATACACATACATTTTTCCGGACCTTAATTTCAACTAACAGTCATATTGATTTAAGCTAAGCGCGAATGCTAACATTAGCTTGTGTCGACTCTGTGGACTTAAAGCGGGGACTGTGTGTTTTCGGATGAGATATTGAAGTATGGAACTTGTACTGTCGTGGTAAACCAGTTCAATCTTACAGTAAACACACTGTACGGTGTTTTCTTTATGTTTTAGTTTGAAATGATCCCAAACATTGAAAACTTTCTGCCGTTTTCTTTGGCCTGAATCTTTTCTCCCCGAGTTTAGCGGGTTGTGCGTCAGTAATAATGGTCCGTGGGGAAACACAGCGCTCTGTGTGTAGTTACAGTAAATGGACTAAACGAAGCTTCGAGGCAACTAATTTGCCTCGATTATTTTTTGTATTCGAATTACTCGAGTTTCAGCCCTAATATATTTCTTTGTTCTTCTCTCAATGCTGTATTGACTATTTCAGCTTTTTTCAGAGATTTTTTGGTAGCATCTGTCTCAATTTTCTCTTATCTTCCTAGTGCAAATTACTCATTTCCTGCTATTCAGAGACAGATGAAGGAACAAGTAGCAGCTGATTCAGTGGTGTGTAAAAGACTTCATGCTAGCACCTTTTTCGTTATGCATCAGGGATATAGGAGTGGTGTAGTGATCATTAGCCTTCTGGGAACAGAAATAGAATGGCCAATATTAAATCCAAAGAGGTACAACCGACTTGTAGTAGCCACAGCAGGCCACACTCTCTAGTGCCAGGACCTCTTCCTCTGCAATCACAGTTCGCATCTCAAGGCAAAAGTGTCACCCATTTTGTCACCTCTTACGATCAGCAGGGCACTGGGGACCTACTCTATCTCGGGTCCCCACGTGGGCTAATCTTTGATGCTAATTGATGATGATGTAACTGCAGAATTAATTCAGAAGTCTACAGAAACATTCTGTCTGCCAATTTACAAAGAAATGCAGGTATTGCAAGCAAGTTACCAAACTTTGTGTTATTTACTTTCTATACTTTTGGTCACATAAAAACTGTGTGGTTTGTCAATGAAGATTTCTTGATCTCAAACCCAAATGTCTTCAGTGCATAGCAAAAATCAAAAGCACGGGTTTATTCTAAACCTTTTGGAAGGGAAAGTCGTTAGTTTCCCTTAGACAGTCGTCTATTGTTAGCCAAACATACACTGATCAATTTTAGTTCACATTAACGAACTCAAAACCTTCTCCGTTTACTATGACAGAAAATGATGTCAACTGACTGATTTGGCATTTTATTAGATAAATAAGAAGAGTTTCTTATCTAATAAAGTTCCAATGCAAAATGTGTAAAGTTGACAGAGCTTAAAATAAGTATATTTCTATATTATTTTTTTGCTAGTTTCCTAGCAAATCCTAGTCCAAATCCGCTATTGAGGCACAACCCACCGTTTCAATACCTCTGCTCTAGGTAAAGGTAAATAAATACAGCAAAGTGTTGTCCATTTTGCAGTTATATCAACCTTCACATGGGCGAGATCCTGGAAATGTAATGTGTTGTGTATTATAAGAATATACAGTAAATACTGGGGGGCAAAAGACTATTACGATATTAAACAAGAGGTTTAATACATAGTACAAACCTTCATAACACAACACATCAGGAAGCGGCAAAAATTTAAGAGCACTAATCAGTTATGCAAGAAATCATTTTCCACATTCTGTTCCATGCTCTGTTTTTGTCCTCTGTAAATACCCCAACAGACCGAAATCCAGGAAACAGGAATTCAACAGTTGTGAAAACAAAACGGCCAGCAAGAACACCGTCCTCCCTACACTGACCCCTCTCACTTCTGCGGGGTCAAACATCTGGCCTTGCGGAACTCCCCCACAATGAATATGGAGGAAAGAAAAGAATGGTGGATGGGGCATGAAGGGAAATGAAAGACTTTAATGGAAAAGTGTCAGGGGAAGCAGAGGAATTATATCAAGGGAAAACTATAAGAAATGAAGACTACAATAGATATGAGAGAAAGCTTAAAGATTGTTCAACAACAGACCGTATCAGAGGACAAGAAGTGACACATTTGTCACATCTTGGAAATTTCAATAATGATCATTACTGACTCATCATAGCGCAAATAGTGTTGGTATGATGGGTAGAAAAAATGTTGATTATGACCTCCTACTGATAAATTCCAGAACAACGAAACATTAACAAGAGTCGATGAAAAGATAAAAATCGTGTTTAACCTGTTGTATCTGGTGTATGCTGGGTGTAGATGCTTTTACTGGTGTCTCATTGGTCACTTGATCCACGCCCAAGCTCAGTTGCTCCTGGCCAGCTGGACTGCTGTTGGCTGCTTGATCCGTCTTGGATTCCTGCATGTCGCTGTAACAAAAGATACATATGTTAATTTAATTAAAACTAAAGATGGCTTTATAATCGGCAACGGTAATAGTTAAGGCAGGAAGACAAACTATATGCTTAATATGGAGTAAATACTAGACGTTTTTGCAAACATGAACCTAAAAAGTGAACCTAACAACAGATAACTCTTGGGTGCAAAAAAAGCTCTTAATAGAGTGCAAAATAATTAAATGTCTGCCCTGCCCTTAACAGATCCTCTGCTCAGTGTGGGAAGTTAGTGGCAAAAGAGAAATGTAAACAAACGTGACAAAAGAAAAAACATTTATTTATTTTTAACATAACTTACAATGCTTTGCTTACATGAGTCGCAGACAATAAGTTCTACCATTCAGATGAAAGCACTTCAAGCAGGGAAAAACCATCCAAAAAGATAATGCAGCACGTTATATCACAAACACTAAAACGGTCCAAAACCGGACTAGATACTGAGACTGCAAATCTTTGACAATCACCCCCTCTGTTTTTCCCTTGCTAGCAACACAACTCATTTTCCTTCAGTCTTCAGATGGTTAATCACTCTCCCACACAAGGAAGCCTGAGCCGATATTTTCTAAATAACTGACTGCCACCATGACTACAGTAAACAAAGGAGCCCTAGGTCCAGTGTTTATTAACAAACACATCTTGCTTCGGGAGCTATTTAACATTAACCAGGTGGTACGATCTGAGGATCTGGCAGGTGCAATAATACACTGGAAGGGCCTTATGTAAACAGCTGGTGGGGGCGGGGAAGCATTTCAAAAAGCAACACAGATAGAGTAAACAGTAGAGAAAATCTCTAGACAAACAACCAACCCTTCTCCTGACATGAATGTGAACCAGAACACTTTTTTTTGGCCTGGAAGACAGAACACACTATAACTTTGCTGACAAGATCCAAATATTGTGCTACTTACGCTCACAGCCCTAGTCTTTACACTGACTTATCTGATTTGACTAGAAAATGACAACAGAACACAGCTATTTGTATCCACTGAAAACATCCTTATCATTGCCACTAGGATGTGCTTTTCTCCACTTAAGCTTGCCTGTGATCGTATTCTTCATCTCCTAACTAACATCTTGATAACAAGCCTTAAACAATGTGACCTACATTGTGCACTATGCATAAACAGAGGCACCAAGCCTGAAGATCATGCCGCTCTCAGCGTGCTGAAAAGATCTAAAACGAAATCTTTTTGTGATCCAGAGATAACGTTGATGGTTCAGATTCAGAAAGAAAACCGTGCAGAAGTCAGAGAAATCTCGCTTTTATTTACTGAAAATAGGAGATTTGGTGCAGAAGCTGCACATAATAGATGTTGATCATGAAAATAAAGTCATGGAGATTTTCAGCGTTTACATTTTTTTTATGATAAAACCAGGTACACAGTCTGGATTAGTGAAGTAGCAGCTTTAGAGCTTTTTTTATGTGGAGAGTACCTTTCACAAAACTGCAAAAAGGTAGAACAGGTGCAGGCATTAATTCTGTGCAAAAATCTCTCATCTCCTGTGTCTGTCTGTCCTGAAATACAATCATGTGTACCTCTGTCCTGCTCTGTCCACAGTGACGGAAGTGTACTCAAATACACATTCGGAGAAGCAATGGGTCAAGTGAAACGCAGAAAAAGAGACCAACATAACAGTTAACGATAGATAGATAGATAGATAGATAGATAGATAGATAGATAGATAGATAGATAGATAGATAGATAGATAGATAGATAGATAGATAGATAGATAGATAGATAGATAGATAGATAGATAGATAGATAGATAGATAGATAGATAGATAGATAGATAGATAATATTGCCAAAGGTTTTGGGACACCCCTCCAAATCACTGAATTCAGGTGTTGCACTTCAGGGATTGGGCTCGGCCCCTTAGTTCCAGTGAAAGGAACTCTTAAAGCTTGATAGAAAGAACCGGTGAAGCATGATTACAGTATAAAACACAAGACCACCCAGGATCATGTTAATGCTTTGTTAATGCTACCCTTGACAGGGAAAGTAGTGTAATATGCCAGTGTTAAAAAAGGAAGATTAAATTATTGAAAATAGCACGTCAATAACAAATAATGACATAAAGCAAAAGGGAAAAAAAGGATTCCTAATAGCACTCATACTAAGAGATGTGCTGCTCAGTCCCATGTTTTGGCTACCTGGATTTTTTATATCTTTTATAAAAGATAAACTTGTGTGTGTTTGTGCTGGTGATGCCAATTCATCATGCTTTTTTTTCCTGCTCGTAGTTATGTCTCACCTAGCTCAACATGCAGAATCATATCCTGTGGCAAAGAGTGAGGCATCTTCGCTACATTCCTGCTCGACTTTTTGTTTTTGGGTAGGATGATAAAATTACGCAAAACATATTTCTTAGTTTAACTCATGTTCAGGCACTAACTTATTCACACTTCCAAAATCGTGAGCCATCACCACACAGCACAGCACCTGGGTGTAGGTTCTCCAAGGGGCATAGAAGACACTAACCGTCTTATCAACCTAGTTGCAGGTTAGAAAGATGGCGTGAGCAAGGAGGTAGTGGGGCAGAGCACCAAGAACATTAACTTATTTATGCTACTAGTAAAATCTGACTTGAATAAAAAGTGAGGGAGCGAAACTGAAAAACAACTAAACTACAACTAAAATAATAAAGATGACGTTAACAGACAGTTTTGGTGATCGCAGCATGCAGCAGTAATTTCCGAGTAGCGTTAGAAAGCTAGGCTAACAAATAATGGCTATCCTTTTATCAACATAAGGAGACTTTATACAGGACATTTATAACCTCCTGACCAGGATGCTTGTCAGCAAGATGTCTGATCATTTTGAGTAGTTCTTTAGGATAACCGATCATCATCTGCAGGAAAGACACAATCGATCCAAACCTCACTCCTGTCTCTTCAACAAGTTGTAGGAGTGAAAGGTATTGGAAGGATCGCCTAGGATCCTTTCAAGTTAATTAACGTGACAAATAATAATAATAATTCCCATCAACAGCCAGACAGGTCTTGATGTAGCTGCTCAGAACAGCGTGCTTTGTAGCACTGAAATAAGTATTTTAGCGACTGTGGCAATTGGAGATTTTTTAACATTTCCATAACGCTAAAGTCAAGACAGTGAAGTTTTTATCTATCTCAGTATGCTGACTACATCTTACTGAACCTGCTTGTCAGGAATACAAGAATTATAAACAGAGTATACCATTAACGGCAAGAATTACGGTCGTCACTGGGAAGCTGAAACGTATGATTTACAAAACTATAAGTTCATTTTGACGGGATTTTAGCAAGACTGGATATTGCTCAAGACATTTGTTATACTGTACACACAGCTTTACGTATAGTCATTTTTCTTCACACTATACTTAAACCCAGTAATAATTATCACTAATCCACTCAACTCAGCACAAACTCACTGATCTACACTGGCGGTTTATCTACATTTTAACTAAGTAGTTCAGGACTTCAGTAGTTCAGCCTGAAAGTAACTCATCTATTTCAGAACAGCAAAACGTGTGACACAATACATGTGGATGACTGCAAAATGCCACTCCCTTTAAGGAAGCAGATGTGAACTGATTTAATTTAGAAGTGGTTTTAATGCGCAAGGGTCAGCTCTACAAGTTCCTCCAGAAAAAAAAAAATGTAGTTAGAGTCAGTGAAGTGCAGCACCTTACAGCAACACATGACCCTTGTGTTTTTTTTTTGGTCTGACCCTGGGGGTTAGTTTTCTGGAGCTGCTTCAGTCTCCTCCAAAACAAACAAGCTTCTCATCAGCCCTGAGGAACAAAGCTGAGAGACATCAAGCTTCTTTTGTTTTTATTGCTGCTTTCTGTTTAATAAAATTAGAAATACTACATATCCCACAGATGGTACATGGGCCTGTAGTAGCCTAGTTGGAAGTGTGTATTCTCATGCTTTCAACATACCCACCAAAACATGTCCCAGCAAAACGTGCCTACAGAGTGAGGGCATGCCTGACAAACAGTGTTTATCTTGTCAACAAAATTACTGGAAAACATTATCACCGCCTAACTAGACAAAAAACACAGCAACGAAACCGAAGTGATTTTAATGTCAGTCAACAAATGAAAATATAACGATACAAAAATATTAGCCATGCACAAAGAAAATCTCTGTGCATCTGGCCCACAATATAATCAAAGAATGAAGAAAGTATTGGGAATTATTTGTGCATCCTTCATATCCAGATCACACCATAAGAATCTGAGCTTATAAAGACATATATAAAGAAATTATGCACATGTACAGTAAAACAGTTTCCTAAAACTCCCTGGAGTTTTTAAAATGCTAAACATTTTGTCTTGGAAAACATGCTCTGTGTTATGAAATGTAATAAATTTCTCACTAACTGACCGCATAAAATATAGTTTATATTCTAAAACAGGGGTCCCCAACCACTGGGCCACGGACCAGTACCATTTGGATGGCGAACTTTTTACGGGGTTCCATTTCCAGTCTAGGGGGGCACGGTGGCTTAGTGGTTAGCACGTTTGCCTCACACCTCCAGGGTTGGGGGTTCGATTCCCGCCTCCGCCGTGTGTGTGGAGTTTGCATGTTCTCCCCGTGCCTCGGGGGTTTCCTCTGGGTACTCCAGTTTCCTCCCCCAGTCCAAAGACATGCATGGTAGGTTGACTGGCATCTCTAAATTGTCCGTAGTGTGTGAATGAGAGTGTGTGTGTGCCCTGTGATGGGTTGGCACTCCGTCCAGGGTGTATCCTGCCTTGACGCCTGAGATAGGCACAGGCTCCCCGTGACCCGAGTGTAGTTCGGATAAGCGGCAGACAATGAATGAATGAATGAATTTCCAGTCTTGCGCGAGAACTCTGATCTCACGTGTGATCTTATTTCGTTATTTCCTTATTATTTCTCGCGTATCTTCGGCTGTGAAACGCAGTTTGCGGACCAGACAGAGTCATCTGCGATTCTTCCTATTGTAAAGTCATGCAGTGTGTAACCCCCTGTCGCTGATCCATCATGCAGTGTGAACACAGTAGGACTGAATGCTACAGATTGTCGTGCAGTGTGAATACAACGGTGATCTGACCGCTTTGAAAATCGTGCAGTGTTAACTCGGCATAAGTCAATTATTAACGTTAATTTGTCTGACTGCTAGTCTGTAAAATCGAAATTGTCAGCTCATGCGAGATTATGGTACAGATGGAGTCTAATTTTTGCACACTCACATTTCCCAAGTGTTCTTCAGCTATCATATGACCGTGACTAACCATATCCTACAGAGGAATACATTCATGTTCCTTAGAAAAACAGCAACATGGACTTAATCATGTGCTGAACAAAATGTCTGCCATCAACTTGCTGACATTTTTCAGAACATGCTGTATAAGAATCCACTGCAATAATAAGCACATTAATGTAGTCACACAGCACATTTTCAAACAGGCACGAATCGGACCGTAAGTCTAAATAAACACCGTTCCAACTGATGTCGGTTTTTGTTGCCAATAACGTCTGACCACAAATTGATCACTGTTTCTTCCATCTCAGCCTGTTTAGAAGTGGCTGAGTAGCGGTGAGCTAGATGCAACTTGCTCTCCTCTTTATTATGAGCCGAAAACAGCAATATAAAGCTGCAGTTAATAATAAATTCACAGTTTTATTAGAGCCATGTTTTAATGCTGTAATATACGCATAATAAGAATTATAATTTCACCCGGGTTACGTTGTGTTATACTGCACCAAAGGGAAAAGTTAGTTACTTAGGAAATTTAAGAAAGAGAGAGAGGAGTATGCTCACATTTAAAATATAGAGAAGTCAAACATCAAGTTGAGATACGTGTATGATAGATAGATAGATAGATAGATAGATAGTTAGCCAGATAGGTAGGTAGATAGACGAAGAATAGAGATAGATAGAAAAATAGAGAGATAGAAGAAGAATACAGACAGATTTATCAGCGTCTTTTACAACACCAGAATAGGGTTGCAAGGGGGCGGAAAATTTCTGGTAAATTTCCGGGAACATTTCCATGGGAACTTCATCTCGGGAACTTTGGAAATATTCCAAGTTAGACACTTAGGAATTTATGGGAATTTATTTAAATTATCTCGAAATTTGGGGAACTTTATATAAACTGTATATACAAACGTAAATATAAACATTTAGTTTGGTCATAAACTGACATGCAAGTAAACTACTGCATAAATGAGATTTTTGACTTTGATTTAATTGTAAGTAGAACTTGAACTAATTCTTTCATTGAACACAAAAGCATAAACGTTGACGAAAAACGAAAGCATCCCCCACCCTTTCCCTTCCAAAAAAAGTCCAATTCTAAATTGTAATTTTTGGGTTCAAATGCAGAACTGTGGCTTCAATATTCTTGTGATAGTCACAGCCTGGAAAATAGAGGGAATTCCCCCCTTAAGTGACTGAAGGGGACCTCTTGTGTTTGGGGGAGGTGCGGGGGATCGGGGACTTTTTTAAGACAGTGTTGTTTTTTTTAATTATCTCACCTAAATGTTTGCTCAGTCAGTGTATTTGTTTTTACAATGGTAAAATTTTGTTGTGCAATAGCTTACACATAGCACAAGAAAGTTTTAAACATAAATTTATGTCATATTTACGTCATATACATGACTATTCATCAAGATGGACATTTTTTTAAGCTATTTAATGCGCAGGATTCTGAAATGATCAGTGCATGTTATGGAGGAATGCACAGTGCATGTGGAGGTGTGGCCTCAATAGCCCTGCAGTGCTGTGTGCATGCGATTGAGGAATACACAGGGCAGAAATTCAACTGCAATGGCATTAAATCTGGTTGTTTTAGCCAAGATTATGCTGCAAGACTTATTTTTTCCAACTACGTTTACGTTCCCTGTCACAAGCTCACCTGCAATTTTGCAAATTCCCAGTTTATTCCCATTAATTCCCATATTTTCCCGTTAATTTCTTATGGAAAGTTTCCAGCCTTGAAAATTCCCGGAATTTTGCAACCCTACACCAGAACGAGTTGAATGTAAAGAGCTAATTCTTATCTGATCTTCTCATAGCTCCAGGCGTTCATTACAATCCAAAACAACCATTAATCAATCATCATGAGAGTCATGAGAAAAAGAAAGTACACCCTCATTTAATTCTTCGTTTTTATTCATCAGTGCCTGAGTAACAATTCTGGGGTCTTTACCAAATTCTATAACCATTTATTAAAATAAAAAAAAAAAAAGGTCAAGAGTCAACATTCAGAAACATGGGGGGAAAAAGAAGTACATCCTATAATAACATGTGCCATCTTTAACAAGCTGAAATAAATATTTTCTGTAGGTGTCTCCCCTAGATTTGAAGAAATTTTGGGCAACTCTACTTAAGAAAACTGATTCAGTTTATTGACGTTTGCTTATGCGCAGTTCTCCTAAGATCCTTTATTTTTCTTCTTTAGCTAATCAGATGTTGATTTGCTAGTGTACTTAGGATCATTGTCCTATTGCATGACCCAGTTATGACCAAGCTAAATCTGCTGGACAGACAGCCTCTTTTTTTTCCTAGCCTTAAGAATATTTTGGTATAAAGTAGACTTCAGCATCCTCTCAATGACTGCAAGGTTCCCAGATTCTGTGGCTGCAAAACAAGCCAAACATCAATGTTTCATCAAGCATCAAGTTGGGAATGATGGCCGAACATCTCCACCTCGGTCTCATCACTACAAATGATATTGTCCCAGAACTTTTGTGGTTTGTTTAAATGCAATTTCGCAAACCCCAGTCATGCTCCATATTCTTTCTGAAGGTGTTTTACTAGCCACCCATCTATGAAAGCCATACTTGTTAGTTTTTTTTTTTTTATTGTGCCATCATGAACATTTAATATGCTTACAGAGGGGCATGCAGGTCACATAATGTAGCTCTTCTTTATATTCCCAAAAACGTTTTGGGACACCCCTCCAATTCATAATTGAATTCAGGTGTTGTTTTTCAGTCTCATAATGCTTCAGCATACCAAGACATTTTGGAAAATTTCATGCTTCCAACTTCCTGTTCCAACATGACTGTGCACCAGTGCACAAAGCAAGGTCCATAAAGACATGGATGAGAGGGGGAAAAGTTCCCTTGACCTCAACCTGATAGAACCCCTTTGGGATGAATTAGAGCTGAGACCGCGAGACCTTCGAGCCAGGCCAGGCCTGCCCTAAAATCCCCGAGGCAAAGGAAGTTCTCATCGGTCCCCCTGTTGGGGCCCCACGGAAAGGGCCCCCCTTAAAGGGAGGGAGCCTTTGGAACCAATTGGGCTTTGCCGGCACTGCAACCAGTGGCTGGAGTTGAGGCATTGGCTGGGAATCGAACCCGGGCCTTCCGCATGATAGGCGAGCAACCTACCACTGAGCCACCAATGCCTCTTCAAGAGGAATGGTCAAAAATTCCCATAAACACACTCCTTGTGGAAAGCCTTTCCAGGAGAGTTGGAGCCGTTACAGCTGCAAAGGGCGGCCCGCTCCATATTATATTGGGCCCGCTTGGCCCAACTCCATATTACATTCATGTGCGTGTAAAGGCAGACGTCCCAAAACTTTTGGCAATATAGTTTCTCTCTAAGCATTAAGTAATCTAAGCTCGAATTGAATTTGGTGGGATGCCCATCAATGCGTCCTGGGAAGACAGGCAACTTGAAATCTCTCCATCTGTTAACAAAACAAACTTTGCTAAGGGTTTTTATGAATTTAAAATTGTTTGCTAAGATCAATGTAATGTTAACCTTTCCCATACTAATAAGCAGCAACAATTGCTTATCTAAGGTCATGGCTTATGTGCTTGCTTCTTACCTTCTTACTCTGGGCTCCAAAACACCAAACTACCTAAAGTTCTGCTTTTACAGAGGCAGTCACACTTTCTGATGATCAATTAATCTTGTGCATTTCTTAGTAATATCTGCCGGTTAATTACCCTCTTAATGATTGTGAAAGCAGGAAGGGTGTAATTCTTTGTACCCCCAGGTTTCTGTATGTTTTTTTGTTTGTTTGTTTTTGTTTTTTTGGAGAGAAAAAAAGCTGGACAGCCAGACTTACTACCTACCTCCTGTTTATGTAGGAATTAATGAGAATATGCATATTATAACCGCATTTATTATAACGGAAAAATTAAAATCTGTCTTGAGTTTTCAAAATAATAATTACGTCATAGGCATGGCAACAACTTCTCTGCAGTATGTGTGTTCTCTTAAAGATCACAAAAACGTCTCAGGAGTGTGATTTAGTTTTGTTTCAGAGACAAACATGATGCATTCTGGCTGAACAAATCTTCTGAACCATTATAAAGTGAAATACGATGATGAAGATGCAACAAGCCTAGTTTAAATCTTAGTCTATCCATCAAACGTTCGCTTTCAAAGTACACCGATCAGGCATAACATTATGACCACCTGCTTAATACTGTGTTGGTCCCCCTTTTGCTGCCAAAAAACAGCCCTGACCCGTCATGCACTGTGTATTCGGACACCTATCTATCAGAACCAGCATTAACTTCTTCAGCAATCTGAGCAACAGTATGTTGGATCGGATCACACGGGCCAGCCTTTGCGTCCCACGTGCATCAATGAGCCTTGGCCGCCAATGACCCTGTCACCGGTTCACCACTGTTCCTTCCTTGGACCACTTTTGATAGATACTGACCACTGCAGACCGGGAACACCCCACAAGAGCTACAGTTTTGGAGATGTTCTGATCATCACAATTTGGCCCTTCGTCAAACTCGCTCAAATCCTTACGCTTGTCCATTTTTCCTGCTTCTAACACATCAACTTTGAGGACAAATTGTTCACTTGCTGCCTAATATATCCCACCCACTAACAGGTGCCATGATGAGATCATCAGTGTTATTCACTTCACCTCTCACTGCTCATAATGTTATGGCTGATCTGTATAAAATCTACCAGCCGCAAAACACTGGAGGTGGAAGTAAATTAAAACCTATTTGGCTTGAAATAAGTTTCACATGTGGAGGTGTGGTAATGTAATTATTACCAAAGTATCTCTGAATTTCTGTCTGTAATTTTTATAGAATTTTATACATCCAAAACTTATTGACATTCCTAAAATTGTAAATAAATGCAAACAAACTGGCATTCTTGAAAATCATTAGGTTTTGGTACCGAACTCAATACTTTTAAGAGTACTGACTGAATTATGTCAGTACTACAGAGTACTGATTCACATTAAATCAATCGGTGCCAAATTTCGGTAACTGGGCGCTGTGCAAGAGCACATTAGAGAAAGAGCCCCACCACGTGACGCGATGTCACCCCTGCAATTTGTTGAAACACAACAATGGCTAACCAAAAACATTCGCAAGGGTGGTTTGTGCAACGCTATTTGCAGTATTTGTAATTTTCAATGCAAGGCTGTCCATCCTGCGCTCTGACCCCAACCCCCAAGGATGGGATATGCGAAGAAAGAACTTCACTGTGCAGTAATGTATATGTGACAAATAAAGAACAACTTAACATTTAACCCACCTGCCGAAGTCGAACCCCTGGATGAGGACGACGAAACGTTAAGTGAGGAATCAACGACAAGTTCAACATTCTTTCATTGTCTACCGCTTATCCGAACTATTCTCGGGTCACGGGGAGCCTGTGCCTATCTCAGGCGTCATTGGGCATCAAGGCAGGATACACCCTGGACGGAGTGCCAACCCATCGCAGGGCACACACCCTACGGACAATTTAGAGATGCCAATCAACCTACCATGCATGTCTTTGGACTGTGGAAGGAAACCGGAGTACCCGGAGGAAACCCCCGAGGCACGGGGAGAACATGCAAACTCCACACACACGGCAGAGGTGGGAATCGAACCCCCAACCCTGGAGGTGTGAGGCAAACGTGCTAACCACTAAGCCACCGTGCCCACCCACAAGTTCAACATCATTCAGGTAATTAATTATCCTAGTTGATTTGATAAGTTTTCGCTGTGATGGCTTCAAGTTAACGGATCGAAAATTCCGCACCGTGCTATTTATGTTAAACAAATAGTAACGTTAGCATTATGCGAGGTGTCTGAAACCTTAGTACAAAACCGTTTCTAAATAAATAAAATGTTTACATTCAGACTTATTTTTTTCCACTGAAATAAATGTTTGAGTGTAAATGAATGAGTGTAAAGTGTCGAAAAAGGTACTGTTGGGTACCAGTACCGAATTACAGGTACCGATGTGAACAATACCCAACCCTAAAAATCATAAATGAGGGCCAAAGCAAAAACATCTAAAACGGGATTTTGTAAAGTACTGAACCCACGAGGACACACGGTGAGGAGGATGGTGAAGTAAGGAAAGTGAGGCACGACGATCAGGTTTAGAATTGCACTGTGTAGTTGATTCTTGTGGTTGTCAAGTTTTAAAATCCATTGTTCATCTTTCACTTTCATAATAAGCTGTTCTCAGACTGTGCAAAGAAAGGCACACAAACATTTTGTGGTCATGTACACCATCAGCAGACTCAGCAATAAAGGGTTGCTGCACTTGAGAGCCACTGGAACACACGCTGAGGCCCTGTGGTTGCTGGAGGTTCAGGTAAGAGGACTGATCAGGGATTCAACTATGTACCACTGCATAGAGCTTACAATGGGCTGAAGAGCCAAACTCACTAAAGAAAAGGTTGCATCACTCTCCCATCTTTTATATATTACAGAAACGCTGTAACTTTTATACATTGTGTTATTAGACTATCCATACATTTTTCATGATCCTTCTAAAGATCAGTGTACTAGAGATTTCTTGATGCTGCATAATGAAATCTTTTAACTCTTGATGGTTAGATAAATGTCTGGTTATATTGGACTGGAAAAGACAATTATCCAAATAAATTAACAAATTCAACTACATCCTATACAGAGGTAAACAACTATCTACATTATTGCTCCCGGTAACTGTGGTGAGATCACGTGAATCTTTATTACGCTTAACTGCACCAAAAAGCTCATGTTTACTGCCCTCTTAATTTAATTAAAGTGAGCACTTCTGAACAATATAAGCCAAAGTGGACAAGCCAGTAGCCTGGGCAAGGGGGATGATAATACTTCCAGACTGTTTGTCTTTTTTTATTCACAGACGCCGGGCGGTCGAGCAGGCTCAGGAGCTTGACTTGCTTGTGACTTTTCCGAAACGAAAGTTTTTATTGGGTATGTATATTTAAACAAAATACACTTCGCGGTGGAGTGACACACCTCGATGTTACTAGAGCGAGTATTATGCATTCTGCAATGCGATTGCTCCTCCTGATGCGCTGCACGTTACACTGGCTTTTACTAGCTGGACTAACCAGCATGCATGTGTGACAGACTTTTCATAATCTGGAATACTGACAAAACTGAACATATGTAAGTGTCATATAACTCTCCTGCTGGCACGACACAGTCGCCTCGCAGTTAAAACTGCCGAATCGGCTATTTACGTGTCGTGTGAAGAAAACCAAACAGCGTATAGACAAACGTTGCCCAACATCTGGTTAAGGGCGCAAACACAACATGCAACCTCAGACACATATTTAGAAAGGAACACTGAGTTTTTCCTTATGCAGGAAATTATACACTCACTTGCGTCTGAAAGAAATGTTCTTATCTAGCTCTCCACACTCCAAACGACATCTCTCAATGTTACCTGGTACAGATGTTCTGCAAGAAGCAGCACCTTCGAACCTGTTTGCTTTTTTTTAATCCCTTAACATATATCAAGTGAGGACACAAAAAGATGACAAATTCTACATTCACGGTAACGTGCACGTTACAATACAATCAGACCTGCATGGTCAAAACACCACCCCCACACCATAATCAAAACACACACACACACACACACACACACAGAGGAAACTGCAAAAATCAAACACTTAATAAGCAAACAATACACAGGCTGCCAAGCTATCAGAAACACTCCAGGCATATAACCAATCAGAAACTAAAGTTGGTTTCAGTTCCACTGAATAAAGTGTTTTAACTAAACTACTATCCAAACATCATCTCCAGTGTCTCCCTAAAATAAGAATTACCTCAAAGCATGTAACTGCAAGCAGCTTTATTAAACTATCTACCACATGCGCATACAGACAAAGCACTTTTCATTTTTCGATGATCCAGAAACACTGACAAAGAAATGTTAGGTTATGTTGAAAGGAGAAACGCATACAAGGTATGCTGCTCTGAGATCTCGGACCCTCGGGACACGCAACACCTGGTTCGTGGCCGTCCAGCTACCGGCTGAGCTCGCAGACATCATCTTGTCAGCTAGTTAAATGTTCGTTATTACATAAAAGAATTATCAAATGATCTAATTGTTGTGGTATTTTCGTTAAAATAACTTGTCTTCATGTGGCATTTAGTAGTAGTAGTAATTCAGAACCTGTTTCCTTTCTGTCAGCACTTACCAAATGTCAAAGATGGCCTACCAGTTTGACTAGCTCTGTGTGTGTTCTGGCAACTGGTAACTGGTCAGATCAATCTGGACTCTTCAGCATGATACTATTCTTCTGCTTAGAGACCTTGTTAAAAACTACACACAACTCTCATTTATTATACAGTTCCACTATAACTATACTGAAGTCAAAAATAAGCACTGATGATCTTCTCGACACAGCTAACATCCTGACTCGATAAACCATTTCTCTTCTTCCGTTGTATACTATAATCACGCTATCTGGTGTGAGCCTGATGAGGAGGACTTTGTGACTTTTGAGTCTCTGAAGCTTACTTCCTCTACGAGAGTTACCACCATTACATCTGGGTTCTCATTAGGGCTAAATCTACACTATACAGCCAAAAGTTTTGGGACACCCCTCCAAATCATTGCATTCAGGTGCTGTTTTTCAGGGATTGGGCTTGCCCCCTTAGTTCCAGTGAAAGGAACTCTTAATGCTTAAAGACATTTTGGACAATTTCATGCTCCCAACTTTGTGGGAACAGTTTGGGGATGACCCCTTCCTGTTCCAACATGACATTTACATTTACATTTCTGGCATTTAGCAGACGCCCTTATCCAGAGCGACTTACATTTTTTTTATACAACTGAGCATTTTTGGGGTTAAGGGCCTTGCTCAGGGGCCCAGTAGTTGCAGCTTGGTGGACCTGGGATTCGATCACACAACCTTCCGATCAGTAGTCCAATGCCTTAACCACTAAGCTACCACATCCCCACATGACTGCGCACCAGTGCACAAAGCAAGGTCCATTAAGACACGGATGAGCGAGTTTGGTGTGGAGGAACTTGACTGGCCTGCACAGAGTCCTGACCACAACACCTCAGGGATGAATTAGAGCGGAGACGGCGAGCCAGACCTTCTCGTCCAACATCAGTGCCTGACCTCACAAATGCACTTCTAGAGGAACGGTCAAAAATTCCCATAACCACACTCTTAAACCTTGTGGAAAGCCTTCCCAGAAGAGCTATTACAGGTGCAGAGGGCAGACTGACTCGATATTACATTCATATACATGTAAAGGCATACGTCCCAAAACTTTTGGCAATATAGTGGATATCTGTGAAGCTGCTCTGTGACGATGTTAAAAGCATTACATTAACAAAATTGAGCTGAAGATTAGATTATTATTTTCTCAGGATAAGCCAGTGCCATGAAGAAGAAGAAGAAGAAAAACATGAATAGGAAATAAAGCAATCTGTGAAATAAAGCTTAACTGCTCTCCTCTGCTAAACGAGGACATTAACAGGACTATGCTGGAAATCTGTCTCTAATAGTTTTATTGAAGATAAAAGCGCTTACTGAATGTACACACAAATGCAAGAGATCTGTCCCATTCTCCACAACTCAGCAAAACTAAGCTAGCTAACTTCAAAACTGTTTCAACTCTTCTCTACAACAGGACGCATGTGTTAGCCAACATTAAGCTGTAAGTAACCACTAGACAAACAATTATCAAGCCTTATAACGCTGTTGAGAACATTAATTCAACCACTTGAACTTGAATAACACACAGGAGTATGTACGTTAGCCTGGCTTAATATGTTAATACGTTAGCCCTGCTAACAATGTACACTCAGCTAGCTTAGCTTCCCAGCCACGCATATATAACGCTGGGTCACATTAGCCAGATAGCGCAGCTTGAAATATAGATTTAAACGGCTCAAAAAAAAAAAGGTTGTAAGGCGATCGTGTCGAGCTGTACAGACTCACCGGAATGGAGTTTGTTTAACGGAGATATCGGTAAAACTTTGTTGAAGAGAGATTTTTTTTTAACGCAGCGATAAGCAGGAACAGCTTCACACGCAGCCTGCGCTGCCTGGCGCTACTGAAACCGCGCAGAGCAGGACGCACTACAATGTAAACAAATGTGTTCATCCGCTCCAGAAAGTAGACATACCTTTTTTTTTTTCTTCTTCTTCTTTTCTTTTTTTTCTTTAAAAACATAAATAAATAAAAAATAAACAGATTTTTTGCGCAATTTGGAATTGCTAAATGCTATAATTCATACCAAAGTGATATCAAATCTGAGTTTGTTTTTCTCCTGGAAGTTGATTGAAATCGTGACGTCATTTTCACCTGCTAAGAAAATCACAGGAAGTAGATATATATATATATAAATATATAAATATGTTTATACTATTTTTTATATTCGTGTATCGTGTGAAAAAAATCCAATAAAAACTGCGAAACGGAGAGCAGTGTAATCCGAGTCATTCTGTTGTACGAGCTTTGTTCAACAGCTTTAAAAAAAAAAAAAGTGTCATCAAGCGCAAAGATGGATATTAAACGCGTCATCAAGTAGCACAAAAATGGTGGAAATAATTCGTTTCTAAATGAGCTTAATGGATTAAATGTCGTGTGGAAAGAACGTAACTAGCCCACCAGGTGAATGTTAACGCGGTGTTTTGGCGCCCCCTTGTGTTGCTAGACATCATTTCGACTATGACCGTGGAAAAACAAAATCACAAACACTTTTCCATGTCCTCAAAAATGCGTCTTTATTCAATATCTCAAAACCTATAAGAAAAAAAAAAAAACAAAAAAAATCAATTTACATTTTGTAACTGATTAAATACAATAAAAGATAAAACAGAATATTCTATGAGTGAAACCCTGGGAGAACACAAGGCACCGATCCAGGAGATTAACAATCTGTTTGAGGTCTCGCATCCAGACTGGGGGGGCCCTGAATTTACCGACAAAGAATGCTCAGAAAAATAAACATATCCATTTCTGTACTTGTGTTTCATAAAAAGATTTATAGTACATATGAAAAAGTCAGCTGCATGCGCTTATCCGCTTCTACATACGTGCCTCTTAGAAGGACGAACCCACAATTGTGCTTCCAGTGCATTTCACATTAATGACCCAGGTCAGAATTTAGTCCCAGGTCCCCTTGTAGTGAGGTGTTTTTTTTGGGGATTTGACAAATTAATGTTAAAAACAAACGACTAAAACCAAGGCGATCTAAAACTGCATGGATGTCTTGACAAAGACCGGTAAACACTGTTTAGACTTAACTACACGTATGGCAAGACTGAAGCCGTCGATTCTGATGTGCACTTCTAAACACGTCACATCAGACATGAGGAGTGGCGCTTTCGCATCTTAGAATTTACAGCATGAAACTGAGGGGAAAAATCTCTTTGGTGCAGAAAAACTAAACAGATCCATTCGATCCACTTAAATGTTTACACAGGTATTTATCAGTGTCATAACCGAACAGTATTATTATTATCATCATCATCATCATCACCACTCCTGCCATTTTCAAACAGGATACAGCATAATTTCAGAAAGTCACCATTCATTCAGTATGGCTAAAGAGAGGGTTGTTAAATAAGTGCATAAATTACTACAAAATTGTCCTAGCTCATTCTAAATTAGTCATTTCAAACTATGAAATAATCGATCTGCATTACACACCAAACTCCCACATAGGACTACTGGACAGACGAAAATGACGTAAATACAAAAGATTACATTTTGTCTGAGATCAGATTAACAGAAAGGTGCCTGAAAAGGATGAAAACAGAAAACAAATGGAATCAGGGAAAAAGAAAAAAGGAAGGGGGAGAAAAAAAAAAAAAAAAAAAAAAAAAGGTTACAGGATTACATTTCAAACAAAAAAAAAACCTCCAAAAATGTGCAACATGTTCGCATACAACATACAAAAGCTCAGGTACTACTCTCTAATCTAAAAAGCGGCAGAAATCCGTGAGGAACTGTCATGCCGATGCGGGAGAAAGCAGCAATTGTGTCACTGGGTTTACATTTAACACAGACAAAAAAAAAAAAAAGAAAGAAAGAAAGAAAAAGAAACCGAACAAAACATAAAAAAGATTATGGCAACATTGCCCTACGGTGATAAAAACATATTCCACTTCAATGTGAACTATATAGATATTGCCTAATATCATTTTTGTGAGAACGTTATTAGCCAAGACCACATTTCAGTTATTAGCCACAGGGATTTTCTGTAGCCTACGTTTAAAATACCTAAAAATTAGAACTGAGCTGTAACATAACCTATTTCAGTTCCTGCAAAGGTACAGCGGTTAAACACTTCTGATCAGGTGTGTGAGAGATTTTTTCCAGTCCGTTTTCTGAGGACGGTTGAAGAACGAGACAGTGAAAGGAAAGACGGTGAATGTGCAAAAGTCTGCTAATGTCTCGAACGGCCACCTTCGAATGCATGATGCTCCTCGTGTGCTGAAAGAGAAAGAGGAACTCTTAGATCTAACGAGGTGTATTGAGCAAAATAAAAATGTCCTAAGTAAATGTGTAAATATTCGGGGAATAGCATACTAACAGGAACATAAAGATAATGCTAGCCTTACAACAAGAAATCGTTCAAATTTGGCACAAGGAAAGGTTTGCTCCCGTCACTTACGTTTATAAAATACTGCTTTAAAAGATATCTGTGGAAGGAGCTCGTAGATTCTTCCTAAAATGTTTGCCTCGTTAGCAAAGGATGCGTTTCCGTTCCAAACCTGAACCACGTCCTCTCTGTCTCGCACACTGACACTTACACCGACGACTTCATCCTCTAAAAGAAAAGAAAAGAAGAAAAGAAAGGTCATATCACCTTGTAAAACAGTACAGATACGAATCTGGGAATTCATCAGATTTAGGATTCATGGGTTTTTAATTGGATTCAAAACTGAATTCAACAAAGTGATATAACTAATTTCACCACATAACATAGGGAAGACTACAGAAAGGAATGAAGATGGGTTCCTTTTTGAATCTGCTTCCTCTCAAGGTTTCTTCCTCTTACCATCTATACTGGATGCTGGATCTGCAAGATAACAACACTTTTTCCTCTACAGCCCCCAAGATTTGAGATTATACACTATATGGTCACCTGACCATTGCGCCCATAACCGTATCAGATGCCTTTGTATGCTGAAGCATGACAACACATATCCCGCATGACGCAACACGAGGTCTATCATGACATGGTGCGTCAAGGTGGGCTGAACTGGAACAATGTGTGAACCCCAGGCCTTCTCACCTGACAGTGTCTGATCTCACTAATGCTCTATTAGCTGAATGTACACAAATCCCCATGCTCCTAAATCAAGTGGAAGCCTTCATAGAAGTGCGGAGGTTATTATAACAGCAAAAGCGGGACTAAATTTGGTATGTTCAACAAGAACGTACACTGATCAAGCATAACAATATGACAAGCTGCCTAATACTGTGTTGGTCCCCCTTTCGCTGCCAAAACAGCCCTGACCTGTCATGCACTGTGTATCCTGACACCTTTCTATCAGAACCAGCATTAACTTCTTCAGCAATCTGAGCAACAGTAGCTCGTCTGTTGGATCGGATCACACGGGCCAGCCTTCGCTCCCCACGTGCATCAGTGAGCCTTGGCCGCCCATGACCCTGTCGCCGGTTCACCACTGTTCCTTCCTTAGACCACTTTTGATAGATACTGACCACTGCAGACCGGGAACACCCCACAAGAGCTGCAGTTTTGGAGATGCTCTGATCCAGTGGTCTAGCCATCACAATTTGGCCCATTTGGTCAAACTCGCTCAAATCCCATTTTTCCTGCTTCTAACACATCGACTTTGAGGACAAAATGTTCGCTTGCTGCCTAATATATCCCACCCACTAACAGGTGCCATGATGAGGAGATCATCAGTGTTATTCACTTCAGCGCTAACTACTCATAATGTTATGCCTGATTGGTGTATACAACCAAAAGTATGGACCACATACTTTTATCCATATCATGAATTTTAATGCATTACAATCATTAAAATGAATCCACACACATGGGCAGCTTAAAGGTAAAGGTTGGCTGAGCAATTAGCATGCAGCTGTAAGCGTTGATGTATGCTTATTTTATTGATTTAAGGCAGGCAGATACATATCAGGCAGAAATGTTTACCTAAATACAATGATTTGCATTATCTTGGTCATGAAACTCACCTGCTGCACAATAGTCAGCAAACTGTTCACCAATAGTAGCCAGCAGTAACTCTTTCCATACGGCTAACTAAAAAGAGAACGAGGAAAGAAAGAAGTGTACGGAGGGGAAAAGGCACCACGATATCGTAATGACTTGTGTAATACAAGTACTATTTAAATTCAGTCATTAATACTAATGAAATCATATCATATCATCATTATTATTAAAAACAACAGGAATATACTGTTCCAATTAAAAAGTAATCTTACTGTGCTCTCCTTTGGTACTTTCATCTTCCACACACCTCCCTTTGCATTGCTTTCCTCCTCCCTGCATATTAAAAAAAAAAAGACAAGATTAGAAATATCTAGCAGCGGGAAAAGAAAAAGCACAACGGAAACATGCAGAATACCGAACATCTACAGGAATTTTTACCATAGTGGTCTTCTTTCTCCTCGCATTAAGTGGTAGCTACACCTCAGTGGGAGACATGACACTGGAGGGATGTTGTTGTAAACACTCCAGAAACTCTACACAGTGAAAACCACACTTGCTTTTGAGTCACAGTCGAGTCATACAAAGAGCCTGAAACTTGAGTCACGTAAACATGCTGCAAGCGTGTAATAAAGGGTCATTTCACTAACACAACACCTCTGAAAAAGCATTAGGAATGGATACACTTCACCTGAACAGTGTGCACTGTGTAGATCTTTTTCAGGTTGGATTCACACTCGGCTGCTGTAGTCCCTGGTAAAGACCTAGGACAGGGAAAAGGGGGGGGGGGGGGGGAGTATTAAAATGAATAACTACACATGATCTATTTAGTTCAAATTGTTAGCAAAAGATAGTAGCAAGTCAGATCTTGCACCGTGAATAACTGCAACTCTAAGAACCTTAAACTCACATTTGTCTGCGTAACTGGAAACACAAAATACTTCAAATGGCATTGCGGTAAAAAAGTGTATGCCTCATGTGTTGTGGGTATTGTACACCAAAAAATAAATAAATAAATCATCCAGTGAGAGTCACTTCTGTATATGGAAATGCTTTGTCGATGAGACGTCAACAGAAAATTGCCAGACTGAACAGCAAGGCTACAGAAACTCAGATGACCGCTGTACACAGCAGAAAGGCATCCCAGAATGCCCGAAATGTAAAACCTTGTGGCAAATGGGCTACAAAGGCAGAAGACCATGTCAGATTCTACTTCTGTTAGGCAAGAACAGAAAGCTGAGGCTGCATAATAAAACTGGACAGCTAAATACAGTTAGAAAAACACAGTCTGGTCTGATGAACCTTGATTTTTGCTGAGGTTTTGACCTCAACTCGATAGACCACCTTTGGGATGAATTAGAGCGGAAACTGCGAGCCAGGCCTTCTCGTCCAACATCGGTGCCTGACCTCACAAATGTGCTTCTAGAGGAATGGTCAGAAATTCCCAAAGACACACTCCTAAACCTTGTGGAAATCCTTCCCAGAAGAGTGGAAGCTGTTATAGCTGCAAAAAGCAGGCCAACTCCATATTAAACCATACGGATTAAGAATGGGATGTTATTAAAGTTCATGTTAACGTTAGCTAATGTTAACAGATCTAGAAGTCCTTCCTGCTTCAAATCATCTCATGATGGTATATCCATCATCTCCTCTCGGTGAGGAGCTTGAAAGACGCGCTGCTACATTACACGATTACAGTTCACTACACTTATTAAGGATGTCACAAACAAATCTCAAAAACTGGCCAAAAGAGTCGTTTGGAGTCAGCTCCACAGCGCAAATAATTCACCTCATGCACACACAGCAAGCAAAATTCATATAGCATCTGAGGGCTTCAGATAGCAAAACAACCAGAGGAAATTTATTTTGCATATCTATTGCATTTGTCTGGTCGAAACTGAACTACTCAAGGCTTGAAATGCAGAAAGTGTGGAATGACCGATTATTGGGTAAATGTCAGTAATGTCGTATTGCAGTTAAAGACCCGTTATTCTATTAGAGGTTTCTGAAAATCAGGAGAACCAACACAGCCAAACCGATCATTCAGGCTTTTCAGACACCGCAAACAGTTTCCATGTCTCAACGTCTAAATATTCTCAATTTCTAGTTTCGTAACGACCATTATCCAGCTCTATGTCTGTGCCAGATTAACGTGCTCCTTTTTTGCATGTCTCTTTTTGTACTTTAACTGGGACAGAATTTACTTCAAGCCGTTCAGCTGCAGAGCTGGTTCACATCTGTTTACCTGCACAACATTGTCCCATTTCCCCAAAACACAGATGCAAATTACAGGTTGCCTTCCAGTACAAATACCAACCTTTGTGCCTCTCTATAGCATGACAAAAGCTTTCAAGGTTTATGCAGATGGCTTTGTCTCCATGGATGTTAATCAGCTGGACCCAGTGCACTTCCTTAGTCACAGGATCCGGACTGATGAACTACGGCACAGCAGCTGACTCTGCACCCAAACACTATAGATGGCATCTTTCTTTGTTCTCATAGGATTATTACTGCTTTTCTAAAGGCAGTCAGCTCCACTCATTGCAAGCCCCTTGGAACCTGGTGTGGAAACTCCCCCCTTTTAAGGACCCTTATGTATGCTGACACAGTACGCTGCCTTAAAATGAGTGTCTGTGTAAACGACCTTTTGGCTAGTAAACACTAATGCTAATGTTCTAGAGACATTGTATGCGTTGATGGCGAGATGACTTCGGCTGACCTTGTGGCTGAATCTGGGATATCTGCCCAAGGTCATATCACCCAACTGTGTGAAGCAGACAAATGACCTTTGGATTGAGCGCTGTTCAACTGAGGTAAGCTTGCTATGGCAGGTACGCACCCTACTGTGTTATTTGCATTGCAAATACTAGATCAACATTTTCTCAAAACCATTCATGTTAACAGGACTGTATCTCTTGAGTGATTATTATGTTGACATCTACAACCAGGGTTTAGCTTCTGGGTGGAGGTGACCAGGTTCATGTAGAATTTATTTAGCCCCTTGACCACTACCCTAAAAACAACCAGAAAGCTTCAATAGTCCATCACTGGTTCTTTTTTTTTTTTTGCCTCCTTCACCATCCTTTTCTCTTGTATATTCACACATCCTCTTCCTGGATTTTTTCATCTACTTAAGACTTTTGTCAAACGCAGCAATAGTTTATGAAAGCTGAAAGCAATGAGAAAAACAGCTTGTTTTTAGGATGGCAATACAGGCAAAAGAAATACTCTTATATCTATCTAATATTAATGCCCTCACAAAAACAAGATCAAGGTCACATTGACGCCATAAGTCATATACAACACAGCATTAAAATAATAGGAAACTGTGCACTTTTATAATTATACAGTTATGAGAGTTTCAAATCAGCCATAAAACAAGAATAAAACAAAAAAAAAAGGAAGCGAAAAAGGGGGAGGGCTTTTAGAGAGGAAAAAACAAAAGGGTCGAAAAGTACGCAGATTTTAAAACGCTTTGTTCATTCTCATGTGATGTGTGCCAACAAAAATATATATATTCATGAGGTTTTTGGGATCTAACACATTAACCTGTATGTTAAACATCAGAGACATTTTCATAAATGCAGCATGAAGCAATACTACAAACAATCTTTCCAAAAGATTAAGAACTAAATACATTGATCAGGCATAGCATTATGAGCAGTGAGAGGTGAAGTAAATAAGACTGATGATCTCCTCATCATGGCACCTGTTAGTGGGTGGGATATATTAGGCAGCAAGTGAACATTTTGTCCTCAAAGTTGATGCGTTAGAAGCAGGAAAAATGGGCAAGCGTAAGGATTTGAGCGAGTTTGACGACGGGCCAAATTGTGATGGCTAGACCACTGGATCAGAGCATCTCCAAAACTGCAGCTCTTCTGGGGTGTTCCCGGTCTGCAGTGGTCAGTATCTATCAAAAGTGGTCTAAGGAAGGAACAGTGGTGAACCGGCGGCATGGTCATGGGCAGCACATCGATGTACGTGGGGAGCGAAGGCTGGCCCGTGTGATCCGATCCAACAGACGAGCTACTGTTGCTCAAATTGCTGAAGAAGTTAATGCTGGTTCTGATAGAAAGGTGTCAGAATACACAGTGCATGACAGGTCAGGGCTGTTTTGGCAGCAAAAAGGGGGACCAACACAATATCAGACAGGTGGTCATAATGTTATGCCTGGTCGGTGTACATTTGCAGCTTTTAATAGCTCATCCAAACGTGTAAACAGGACTTCAACCCCTGTTATTTAACATCGTTGACCTTGTTGCTTAAAAAGTCTGTATTAACATCAGAATAAACACAGTCATCTGAGTCTCAGGTCACATTCATGTGTTATCTAAAATCACCAAGCAATAAATGTTTTAGTTTAACTACATGTTGCTGAAATCACAACTAAATACAGACACAAACATTACATTAATTAGATTAGAACTATAACAAATGGTATAAATAAATCAACCATCGTGTGGCTAACACGTAATAAATACATTAGCTAAATAGAAAAGACTAGCTGTTATTAACCTTTGATTTTATAATACAATCATGAGAATGTATAAATAAATGTAGAAATTTGTTAAGGAGTTAATCCTGGGGCAAAAAAGGACCGTTTTGTTTCATTAGCAAGGAAGTTTAGCCAGTCAGGTGAACGCTGGAAAAACAAATTTGGGTCCCGTCCAAAATCCCAAAACAACTAATAGTGCAGTGTGTATTATAATTAGAGTACTATTTTGGTGCACTACTTAGTGCACTACTTTGCGGTTTTGCAGGTGGCCATCACAAGGCGACTGACGCGCGAGTCGACCTACTTTTGACGTCGCTAGCTAACATCATCAAAGTGAGAGATATTAGCTAGCAAGCTAACTTCATCTTAGCACGCAGCTATGTCGCGTATAAACATTCTACGTAGAATAAAACGGTCACGTTAAAAAAAAAAGGGGGGAAAAAACACGCTAGACGTCTCAAAAAGCACATTATAAATGAAGATTAAAAGAGTTATAAGGTTGCATCAGTGACCACCTGACTGGTTGTAAACACTGGGTCGCTGGTAGATAGTGGGGAAAGAACTGGGCCTGGAGAGCTAACCTTTGTTAAGAAGCAGATAACAATGCGTAAATAAAACGCAGAGGATTAAATGAATTAACATCGCTGTGATGAATAAAGAGTACCCTACCTGTCGAGCCAGAAGGTCCATGGAGAATGTAGCGGGAGTGAAGTCCCGTCTTCAACGTTGTTTGTGATGTTTTCCAATTCTTTCTCGTCGATGTGAATGTTATTTTCCGAAGAGGAGCTCACAGGGCTGCTTCGTCTATCCGAGTTCAGCTGCAGATTTTGGGCCGCAGGTACCGCCATTCTCACGGATAATTTGTTAACCAACGCTTAAAGTTTGACGGACAGAGCTTGTTTTATTGCCACATCAGAAAAAAAAAGCGACGCTTTCGGCGCTGCTGACTCATTTGCTGCTCGGCCGGCTGCACCGCCGCGTCACCGCCAAAACAAGCCCGAAGCACAGGCGCGCTGGGAGTGAAGCGAGCAGCTGATTTCTGTCCACTACATGTTTCAAAATAGAAGTTTTGTAAGCCCTTTCAATAGTCCAGACGTTTTGTAATCCCTTTCAAACAGATAAACTAAAGGAGTATTCCAGGTCAAATGTCCAGACTGTTGGTCAAATGTCCAGGCGGCATTTTGATTATTATTATATTACTGAACTAAAATGTCAACCGGAGAAAGGTTCCAAGAAAATCTTTGCATGCTACAGATACATAGCAATGTGCAAAAGTAATTCATTTAGAAGAAGAAAAAAGGTTTATATTGTAAATATGTATAATGCGTAGTTAAAGCGTAATAAAACATTCCTAAGATAAGATACGACTTGTCTGCATAAGCGTGCTCTCTGACCCTGTCAATCACAGCAGCGTGTTATGTTTCTGGTATTGAAATAATTTTTCTGATTCAGGTTTCAGAACTAATAATGCATTATAATATGTTTAATAATTCTTTAAATGAAACACACACACACACAATCAATTAATCAAGCAAACTGAGATGATAGCAGAGTCTATAAAAAAGTTGTTGGGATCCAGTTTCAATGGTATAAGCTGAAGCATGCAGAGTGCTTCTACAAACATTTGGGAAAGAATGGGTCGCTCTCAGGAGCTCGGTGAATTAAAGCGTGGTTAGGTTGCCATCTGTGCAATAAGTCCATTCGTGAAATTTCCTTACTACTAAATATTCCACGGTCAACTGTTAGTGGTATTATAACAAAGTGGAAGCAATTGGGAACAACAGCAACTCAGCTACGAAGTGGTAGGCCACGTAAAATCACAGAGCTGAGGCTCACAGTGTGCAGAAGTCATCAACTTTCTGCAGAGTCAATGGCTACAGACCTCCAAACTTCACGTGGCCTTTAGATTAGCTCAAGAACAGTGCGCAGAGAGCTTCATGGAACGGGTTTTCATGGCCGAGAAGCTGCATCCAAGCCTTACATCGTCAAGTGCAATGCAAAGCATTGGATGCAGTGGTGTAAAGTACACTGTCACTGGACTCTAGAGCAGTGGAGACGTGTTCTCTGGAATGACCAATCATGCTTCTCTGTCTTGCAATCCGATGGACGAGTCTGGGTTTGCCGGTTGCCAGGAGAGCGGTACTTGCCTGACTGCATTGTGCCAAGTGTAAAGGTTGGTGGAGGGGGCATTATGGTGTGGGGATGTTTTTCAGGGGTTGGGCTTGGTCCGTTAGTTCCAGTGAAAGGAACTCTTAATGCTTCAATATACCAAGACATTGTGGACAATTTCATGCTCCCAAGTTTGTGGGAACAGTTTGGGGGATAACCCCTTCCTGTTCCAACATGACTGTGCACTAGATTTGCCAAAACTTTTGCCAATATAGTGTAGTCCATGAAGTCTCCACATGTGGGTCAAGATTTGCCCTGGTATAGTGTCCAAGAAAAGGCCCAAAAGCCCTGGGAGATGGTCACTGCCACTAGGTATAATCATAAATAATCTCTATCACCATCAACAGAATCAAGCACAACAGCTCTCCCAAACAGAAGACCATTTTTGAGAACAGCCTCAGTCACAGCCCAGAAAATCAGCATGCCTAGTCACCAAAGCATCAGGTTGGCAGCTGAGAGATACATGACCTGGGCAAGTAGCTCAAGTTCCCTATTCAATATTACAACATTAACTCAGCAGCCTGGCATGGATAGAGCTGACCTGGAAAGACCACATTAATGAGGCAAATTTGAGGAAGCACAGCAAATATTAGAAGCTTGAGAAGAGTGGAAACATGGGGATGACAGGCTGAATTCAGGTGTTGTTTTTCAGGGGTTGTGCTCGGCCCCTTAGTTCCAGTGAAAGGAACTCTTAATGCTTCAGCATGCTTCAAACTTTGTGGGAACAGTTTGGGGATGTTCCTGTTCCAACATGACTGCACACCAGTGCACAAAGCAAGGTCCATAAAGACATGGATGAACGATTTGGTGTGGGGAACTTGACTGGCCTCCACAGAGTCCTGACCTCAACCCAATAGAACACCTTTCAGATGAATTAGAGTGGAGACTGCGAGCCAGGCCTTCTCGTCCGACATCAGTGCCTGACCTCACAAATGCGCTTCTACAGGAACGGACAAACATTCCCTGTGTTTACCAGGAGCCAGGGTGCCAGACAGAGCAGGTATTAGGCAAATATAGGTTTTCAGAGGTTAGTTTTTCACATTGGAGCTAATGATATACGCATTCATCAGTCAGAGGTCACTAAGAGTAATATTGTAGAGTATTGTAGTGATGACGATGTAGCTTACAGCAGGTTATGGTCGCTGAACTGCTGGATGTCCAGCCAGGGAACAGGCTAAACTGACCATTTGTTATTTGCACTTAGGTTCCACCATACTGAGATTGTGTTTGTTCCCTGAGCTAAACAAAAATGTAGAAATACTCAGAAAGCATGTTTGAGTAACCTAATTAATGTAAACGTTGACCATTAGTGCTTATTTTTAATGACATTGTTACTAATCAGGTGTTTAATGTACTGTGTTTAACAGTACCACAGTGTGAAAGACCTGGGCATAATATTAGACAGCAATTTGTCCTTTGAAAAACATATTTCCGATATTACAAAAATAGCCTTCTTCCACCTCAGAAATATTGCCAAGCTTAGGAACATTTTATCTGTATCTGATGCAGAAAAGCTAGTTCACACATTCATGACCTCCAGACTGGACTATTGTAATGCATTACTAGGTGGTTGTCCTGCATCTTCAATAAACAAGCTACAGTTAGTCCAAAATGCAGCTGCCAGAGTCCTTATCAAGTCAAGAAAATATGATCATATAACCCCAATATTATCATCCCTGCACTGGCTGCCTGTTAAGTTTAGAATTGATTATAAACTAGCACTACTTACATACAAGACTCTAAATGGTTTAGCTCCCACATATCTAGCCAGTCTTATAACACATTACAATCCATCACGCTCCCTAAGATCTCAAAACTCCAGACTTCTGGTAGTTCCCAGAATATCAAAGTCTACAAAAGGGGGTAGAGCTTTTTCGTATTTAGCTCCTAAACTTTGGAACAGTCTTCCTGACAGTGTTTGGGGCTCAGACACAGTCTCCCAGTTCAAATGTAGACTAAAGACATATCACTTTAGCCAGGCATACACCTAATAAATCCCATAACTTTGTACTCCAATACATCTGATTAAATGCACATCATCATCTAGTGCCTGCTAATATTATGAATAGCAGCTACGCTAATTCCTTTCCATTTGTTTCCCTTCTTCTACCCACCCCCGAGACACACGGAGATTGTGCCAGCTCCAGTGGCATCCAGAGATGGACCAGCTCCAGCTGGGTTCTGCTTTCTGAGGACTGGAGTAGTCAAAGCAGCACTGCCAACACTATGTGGACATTTTACACATAACATTCTACACATGCTGTATCTGCATCACACAACTAATGCAGAAAGGACATTGTTCATATCACACTCTCCGGTGTCACCCAGATGAGGATGGGTTCCCTTTTGAGTCTGGTTCCTCTCAATTTCTTCCTAATTCCATCTAAGGGAGTTTTTCCTTGCCACAGTCACCTGAGTCACCTCAGGCTTGCTCACTAGGGAAAATTTTGTCTAACATCTAGGACTGTTTGTTTGTATGTTTATTGTTTCCTATGTTCTGTAAAGCTGCTTTGTTAAAAGCGCTATACAAATAAAATTGAATTGAATTGAATTGAAATACAACAGCGTAACTGACATTAAAGGGGGCATCACAGTTATTTATGACAATAATTTAGACATCACAAAAACCTGGACATAAATTCAATACATTTGAAGTTCTTTGTGCTATCATAACAAATTATAAGTCCACCACTTATTAGTCAAGTCCACCAATTATTATCCTCACACCCCTAGGGTCATATTCTGAATTTCATGAATTTATTTAATTATTTTTATTATTTATTTAATCTGTGGTTGTGGTTGTTTCTTTAGACAAAGCATTAATTGTTGAATACCTTATAAGAACAGCCGTTGAAGGAGGTTTGAAGTGTCAAGGGGTTTGCTTTGTGATTTTTTTTTTTATTTAAATAAAAAAATAAATAAATCAAATAAATAACCCAGCTTTGTTATATCTGCAGTGTCATTATGCAATCTCCCAATCCATCCAGCCATCTGTCTAATGTACACTATATTGCCAAAAGTTTTGGGACGTCTGCCTTTACCTGTGCATGAATGTAATATGTTGAGTTGGTCCGCCTTTTGCAGCTATAACAGCTCCAACTCCTCTGGGAAGGCTTTCTGCAAGGTATAGGAGTGTGTTCATGGGAATTTTTGACCATTCCTCTGGAAGCGCATTTGTGAGGTCAGGCACTGATGTTGGAGGAGGAGGTGAAGCATTAAGAGTTCCTTTCACTGGAGCTAAGGGGCCAAGCCCAACCCCTGAAAAACAACACCTGAATTCAATGCTTTGGAGGGATGTCCCAAAACTTTTGCCAATATAGTGTATCATCATTTAGTGCAGGCAAGGGATCGTCTGAAAATTGTTGATTTGTTGTTGCTAATAATAATGAAAACTACTAAAATAAGATTTAGCTGACATAACACAAGACACAATTAAATTGCAATGAATTATGTATGCAATATATATGGAGTGTCATTAACTAGATTACACTATAATTATCCTACCTCCTTCGACGTGTTTTTTTTACTCTCCCTATCTGACTAGCAATGCAAAACAGTTTGCTAAGCAGCAATTCTCTTCATCTTAAAAACTACCTGCGGTTTCCCAGTCAAATGGCAGTAATCAAATGCTGTGATGCTAGGCAAAAGTTGGGTTTACGAACTTGTGCAACAGATGAGGGTTTTTAGTATTTATATTATGATATGATATATTTTGATAAAATCGGTGTGTAACACCAATAATATTACAAAATAAATAACTTCTACATATGTTTTAGTTGACTATGGTATCAATAAATTTGGGGGTAGGCTGTAATTACTAATGCTGATTATTGGTATATTGGTTAATTGGTTATAGATATCAGATCAGTAATTAGAGTGCTTTTCTCCCCTTCAAGAGACCAATTTAATTTAACTAATTAGCTCAGCTAAATCAACTTGTGTACTAGATCTCTACCTACATGTAAGTATTAAGTACTACATACAGATACTAGCAGAAGCAAATAATCAATTCTGCCCCTTAGCAATTACTATTATTATTATTCATTCATTGTCTGCCGCTTATCTGATCTATTCTCAGGTCACGGGGAGCCTGTGCCTATCTCAGGCGTCATTGGGCATCAAGGCAGGATACACCCTGGACGGAGTGCCAACCCATCGCAGGGCACACACACACTCTCATTCACTCACGCAATCACACACTACGGACAATTTAGAGATGCCAATCAACCTACCATGCATGTCTTTGGACTGGGGGAGGAAACCGGAGTACCCGGAGGAAACCCGAGGCACAGGGAGAACATGCAAACTCCACACACACACGGCGGAGGCGGGAATCGAACCCCCAACCCTGGAGGTGTGAGGCAAACGTGCTAACCACTAAGCCACCGTGCCAAAGTCAATGGTGACTTTATGCACACTGCCCTACTTCTCAAGGTAAAGTTTACTGTTCTACAAAGTTCTGTTTTAAGCCCACTGCATTTGTTTCTTTATATGCTACCACTGGGTAAAATTATTTTAAACATGGTATTAGCTTCCACTATTCTGCAGATGACAAACAGTTGTATGTTTCATCAAAGCCAGGGTGTATCTTAAAAAACCCTCTCACGCCAGCCATTATCTGTGTTCCCTGGATCATGCTTCTCTTGCCTAAATCGTGACAAGATAAAGCATCGGACGTTATCGTACCCATTAATCCATTATTAACCAGTGTGAAAACTAATCTATTATAAAATAATAATTGCTGGATTTCCTGGGTTGAGTTGAGTTCAACACACCTCTTGATGTCAATTTCCATCAATTAGATTTTTAAGAATTCCATCTGGATTTTGTCAAATAAAATGTATTTTTCCTCCTACAAATGATGTCTAGTCTACGCCAAATTCCGCATATATCATCCTCAGACCAATCTGGATAAAATGTAATAAAATTCATTCATTGTATACCGCTTATCTGATCTATTCTCAGGTCACGGGGAGCCTGTGCCTATCTCAGGCATCATTGGGCATCAAGGCAGGATACACCCTGGACGGAGTGCCAACCCATCGCAGGGCACACACACACACTCTCATTCACTCACACAATCACACACTACGGACAATTTAGAGATGCCAATCAACCTACCACACATGTCTTTGGACTGGGGGAGGAAACTGGAGTACCCAGAGGAAACCCCCGAGGCACAGGGAGAACATGCAAACTCCACACACACACACACACACACACGCACACGGCAGAGGTGGGAATTGAACCCCCAACCCTGGAGGTGTGAGGCAAACGTGCTAACCACTAAGCCCCCCCGAGGAATTTTGATATTCAAAACCAGTCTCCTATAAAGCACTGCCAGATGCAAAAAACAGGATGCGAGGGTGTATCTCAGCAACACATTTACATATCATCACAATATTTGAAGACTGTCTTTAGGACCATACCCTGAATGAACCCAAGACGTTTTGCGACTGTGCCTCCGTAGTGTCAAGAACTGTAACCACTTTAATTTGACAATATTGTGCAAAATGTGGAGTTATTTTTTCTTGTTATTCCTTGCATTATGCTGAAGTGAATGCACACCAACATCTGAAATTCAAGTGTACTTCCTTTCAACCATCTTGTATTTTGTAAGAAGATGAAAAGTCAAGAAATCTGACAGTGAAGCCACCGAACAGGAAGTGAGGCTGCATCCCAGCAACTACTTAGCACACCTACACAAAAATGGTTAGGCATCTTCAGGACCATGACCTAAAACTATGCAACAAATTTTGTGACAGTGCCACCTACTGAGCAAAAGTTCCATCCTAGTGCATTTTTTGCTACTCCTCCCTCAAATTAACTTCCGATTTGTCTAAAAACTGTCTACTGCCGTTCTAACAGTCCATTGTGTTTATATAGAGACAGCCTGACAGACAGAGTTTAGTATCAAATGCCATCATTACTGAACAATTTCCAATTAAATACCCTAAACACAATATTACAAATATACACTGACCAGGCATAACATTATGACCACCTGCCTAATACTGTGTTGGTTCCCCTTTTGCTGCCAAAACAGCCCTGACCCATCATGCACTGTGTATTCTGACACCTTTCTATCAGAACCACAATCAACATCTTCAACAATTTGAGCAACAGTAGCTCATCTGTTGGATCGGATCACACGGGCCAGCCTTCACTCCCCACGTGCATCAGTGAGCCTTGGCCGCCCATGACCCTGTCGCCCATGGCCGCCCATGACCCTGTCCATTTTTGTCTCATCTGCTCATTGGATGTTGTTCCAGAATTTTATGGGGTTTTTTTTTTTTAGACATTAAACTCTGGGTCTTCCACCTGTTTTTGAGGCTTACACCTAGTGGTAAACCCTCTCTATTTACTCCGGTGAAGTTTTATCTTGATGCTTAGGGTGTAATCTGGGACTGTTGTGAAGGGGTGTACCTTCAAATGGAACAGAATTCACTGTATTCCATCAAGGCTTTTGTGGTCTTTCTGCCTTTGATGCTCTTGAGCTTTTAATAAGGTACCAAGTTAGAAAGGTGGAAACACACATAAAAACTGCTGTTATTCCTACACTCTTCACCAGATTTGGATGTAAATAGAAATTAAAGTGGAGAGTCTGCATTTCGCATGCCCAAAATAATAATCGTGTCAAGACAATATTTACATCAAACATCAGAATATGGAAAAATGTGATCTCAGTGATTTTAACCAGGGCATGGTTGGTGTTATTTCCTAAACTACCGATCTCCTGGAATTCTCATACACCATAATCATTAGAGATTACACAGAATGATGCAGGAAACAAAAACATCCTGTGTGCTGAGGGTTTGCAGGCTCAAACACCATGTTGATGAGAGAGATTAAAGGACAAGGACCAGACAGATCTGAGCTGACAGGAAGTTTATCTCAGAACACACAACAAATCAGACCTCGAGGTTGAACAGCAGAAGACAACAACAGGTTCCACTCTTGTCAACCAACAAGAAGAATCTGAGGCTATCGTGGATACAGACTGAAACAGGACAATTGATGTATTTATTTTTCCAGTCATCATTTGTCCAGTTTGGGTGAGTCTTTTCTGATGATAGCCTCAGATTCCTCTTCTTGGCTCACAGGAGAGGATCACAGTGTGCTTTTCTGCTGTTGTAGCCTCATCCAGGTCAGGTTTCAATGTTTTGTACATGCTGAGATGCTTTTCTCTTCAACATGCTTGTAATTTATGGTGATTATTGGAGTTACTATATCCTACCTGGCAACCTGAACCAATCTGGTCAGTTTCCCTTATAAATATATATATATATATATATATAAGTTTTTTTTTTTTCCACTAACAGAACTGTCACACCTTTCTGTGTAAACTCTAGAGACTGTTGTATGAAATTTCCAGGAGGTCAGAAATTTTGGAAATAAAACCAGTCCATCTGGTTCAAACTACCATGCAACAAAAAATAAATGAATAAAGTTCTTGATGGAAATTGTTTTTGTATTGTGCTCCTGCCACAAGATTGGCTAGATAACTGCAAGAATGTGCATGTGTGGGCCTTGCCCCACCTGTCCCTATGGGACAATGGCTGCCGCTGCACTGTCTGTGAGAAGATTACCCTCCAACTGATAAGCAGGGCAGAACAAGCATTTGTAAACTAATGAGACTGTTGAATTGTGCTGCAATGTTAGTAGCCTTTGAAATGATTTCAAGGCTAAAGAATTTTTTTAGTTCTTGGGCCTAATTGTAGGACCAAATTTTCTGATTCTTTGGCACTTTAGACCACAGTCTAAAAAGTTATTGCCAAAAGTTTTGGGACACCCCTCCAAATCATTGAATTCAGGAGTTGGGCTCGGCCCCTTCCTGTTCCAACATGACTGCACACCAGTGCACAAAGCAAGGGCCATAAAGACATGGAAGAGCGAGTTTGGTGTGGAGGAACTTGACTGCCCTGCACAGAGTCCTGACCTCAACCCCATAGAACACCTTTGGGATGAATTAGAGCGGAGACTCTGAGCCGTTCCAAAACTGGGATGTCTTCCTTTACATGCACATGAATTTAATAAGGAGTTGGCCTGCCCTTTGCAGCTATAACAGCTTCATCTCTTCTGGGAAGGCCATGCACAAGGTTTAGGAGTGTGTTTATGGGAATATTTGACCATTCCTCTAGAAGCGCATTTGTGAGGTCAGGCAGGTCAGGATGTTGTACGAGAAGGTCTGGCTCGCAGTCTCCAGCTAATTCATCCCAAAGGCGTTCTGTCAGGTTGAGATCAGGACTCTGTGAAGTTCCACCACCCCAAGCTCGCTCATCCATGTCTTTATGGACCTTGCTTTGTGCACTGGTGCGCAGTCATGTTGGAACAGGAAGCGGCCATCCCCAAACTGTTGCCACAAAGAGTTCCTTTCACTGGAACTAAGGCCAAGCCCAACCCCTGAAAAACAATACCTGAATACAGTGATTTGGAGGGGTATCCCAAAACTTTTGGCAATATAGTGTATGAATCCTTGCAGATTCACTAGATTTTGTATTACGACAGACTGGACTGAAGGACCCACGCTGACCCTGTATACAAGAAGGGAATGAACACTCCATTTCCTGAGGAAGCTCAGATCTGTCAATGTTTACAAAAAGATGCTGGAGATATTCTACCAGTCTGTGGTGGCAAGTGCCATTTACTGTGTTGTGGTCTGCTGGGGGGCAGCATCAGCGCCAGGGATGCCACCAAGATTAACAAGCTAATTCTCAAGGCGGGATATCACATTGGACACAAAATGGAGACGTCTGAGTCATTGAGGAACAGGAGCTAAACAAACCGTGCTCCATCAAGGACAATCCGTCTCACCCAGAGCTCATTCTCCAGATTCAGATTCGTTATCATAGAGAATGTAACAGATCATTCATACCATTCACAATAACATTGTACAATAGTTCACCTGTGTGTGACTCTCACACTGCACTACTACAACTATTAACACTATTTTATAGACTCTCAAGGTTATATTACATTATATTACATATTTATTATCTACTGCCAGTTTGCACATGTGGAATGTGATGTAAAAGCTGATGTAAATATGGTTAAATCCACAACTGTGTTTCATATCTGCACTGCTACGTTTAACTTAACTTATTGTATTCTATATATTTAAGGTTTTCTTCTTAGTCTTATATTTTTGCTTATATATACACCGACCAGACATAACATTATGACTAATTAGGCAGGTGGTTTCCGATTTGTCTAAAAACTGTCTACTGCCGTTCTAACAGTCCATTGTGCTTATATAGAGACAACCTGACAGACAGAGTTTAGTATCAAATGCCATCATTACTGAACAATTTCCAATTAAATATCTAAACACAATATTACAGATATACACCAACCAGGCATAACATTAAGACCACCTGCCTAATACTGTGTTGGTCCTCCCTTTTGCTGCCAAAACAGCCCTGACCCATCATGCACTGTGTATTCTGACACCTTTCTATCAGAACCAGCATTAACTTCTTCAGCAATTTGAGCAACAGTACCTCGTCTGTTGGATCGGATCACACGGGCCAGCCTTCGCTCCCCACGTGAATCAATGAGACTTGGCCGCCCATGACCCTGTCACCGGTTCACCACTGTTCCTTCCTTGGACCACTTTTGATAGATACTGACCACTGCAGACCGGGAACACCCCACAAGAGCTGCAGTTTTGGAGATGCTCTGATCCAGTGGTCTAGCCATCACAATCTGGCCCTTCGTCAAATTCGCTCAAATCCTTACGCTTGTCCATTTTTCCTGCTTCTAACACATCAACTTTGAGTACAAAATGTTCACTTGCTGCTGCCTAATATATCCCACCCACTAACAGGTGCCATGATGAGGAGATCATCGGTGTTATTCACTTCACCTCTCACTGCTCATAATGTTATGCCTGATCGGTGTACATATAATTTTACCAGAGGCTTTTGAATTTTGTAAATTAATCTATTTGTAAATGACTAAAAATTAACGTCGGCAACACATGATCACGTGTTCACGATAAGACATAATACCACAATAGAAAGAAAGTATGAATGACAAAAATAAACAAATGCAGTTACTTTATTTGAAACGAAAGCTATGCTACAAGCAGAATTCGCCAATACTTCAGACTGAGCAAATAAAACAAACAAGCAGCACTGAGAGAAACAGTGTATGCAATAACTTCCGTTTTTAACACACAACAATTGGAATATGATGCCAAAATGAACTAAGAAACTCTGCCAGATACTCAATACACCACAGATAAACATAGTGTTAATCTATATTATGACAAGTATTCCTTATATGTAACCATCTTTACATAGTAAATTAAGGTTACCGATCATACACAAGAACAGAATTGCTTGCACAAAATAAATACACTAATTAAAGACATTTCATCTATAAAGATCACATCAACAGTTTCATAATGCTTTGAGGCAGTAATGAATCGGATGAATTTTCGCTGCTTACTTAGCTCACAGCCACTTAATAAAAGAACGTGTCCTTGTGGCAAGTTAAAAGCTTGGTAACATCATTTAGCAATATCATTTACAAGAATGGTTCCTTAAACAGATCACATGGGATTTGATCGATGATAGACTGACGATACTTAACATCTATCAATATAAAAACGGCCTTTACTGAATAGATTTCATTGAACGTTATTCTTCAAAACGTTGATAAATCAGGTTTCGGATGATTCCTAGGTGATTTCCATCACCTTTAATAATGTATGTTAGCACCTAGAACAACAGTCTTCTAGTACGTTGATGTTTGCAGTTCCAGTTCAGCCATCTACTAGATTATTTGTCATCACAGTTTATAAATACAATCATTAAACTTAACAAAAAGTACACATTTCTCTCTGGAAGGTTCTACACGTTTTCGCTCACAAATGTGACGCCTTCATCTGACGTATACGGTGTCAGAAGGCGGTGTGGGGACAGTCAGTGTTGGAGAATCGTACAGGTCATTTTTCGAAACGGAGAACGATTATGTAAACTGGAGATCTAAGGCTTTAAACATACAGAGGGTTTCAATTTCTACCACTTAAAAATGCTGACACTCAACATTTGACTCTACAGTTCTCTCTGGGAAAGAATGTGAAAACCATCCATGCATTTCAATACTGTTTTTAAACTAAATTCACTGTCACCATCTCAAGGGATGCTCCAGTGCATTGATGACCAAGTTGAATATTTAAAAAAAAAAAAAAAAAAAAAAGGTTCTTTGACTCCTTGAAGGCCTTTGAAGGAATCCAGTCAACTTTACTGCAGACTTTGACATCTAATACAATTTCCTTTTCAAAACAGCAAATAGCATAGAATAATAATAATAATTTAGCACAGCTTTGGCTAACTTACTAGCATGTATGACTATATGACTGTACAGAGTTCATTGGAAATATGACCAAAAATATGTGGGCAACTGACCATCACAATCATGTGCTTGTTGAACAATCCCATTCCATATTTAGTCCTCCTTTGTGGTCAAAATAATCTCCACCCTCTCCTTGAAAGGTTTCCCTCTAGAATTTGGAGGACGGCTATGAGGATTTGCTCATTTAGCCACGAGAGCATTACTGAGGTCAGGCACTGATGTTGGGTGAGGAGGCCTGGTGCGCAATCGTGCCAATTCACCCCAAAGGTGTTCAATGCGGTTGAGGTCAAGGCTCTGTGCTGGCCACTTGAGTTCTTCCACTCTAACCTTGGCAAACCATGGCTTTTGTCTTGGGCACAGGGGTACTGTCATGCAGGAACAGGATTGGGTCTCTTAGTACCAGTGAAGGGAAACTGTAATGTTTCAGCTTACAAAGATATCCTATGGAATTCTGTGCTTCCAACTATGTGGCAACAGTTTGGGGAAGAACCACATATTGGTGTGATGGTCACATGTCCACAAACTTTTGGCCATAGAGTGTAGCTTTACCCAAGATGTGCTACTCTTCCTCTTGTGCTCCAAGTGGTCGCTCATGAGACGCAGGTGATGCACACTTGTGAGTTGTGTGGGGAGTTGAGGTGGTTGGGTTAAAAACAGCATTGAAACACATGGCACACCTTGCCATAAAATATCAAGATGGAAACAGTGCCTGTGCATGATAATGATTCTTCATCCTTTTAAGTGTAAAGGGTCCATCTGTGCATTATCAATGCAATGTAAGGATTCTTGACTTCCAGCAACCTCAAAGGAGCTCATTGTGTCCAGTTGTAAGGTCTCTGCGTGGCGTGGAGGCACGGGAAGACCCCCTGTCCGTACTCTCCGAGCTGGAGCTCAGGTGTTGCTGTTCGGAACTGCCGCTGCTGGAAGTAGCAGTGGAGGAGGAGGTGGAGGAGGAGCGTGTCTTCTCCTTAAAGTCTGTGATGATGACTGTAACATTGCCCACTGTTATAGCCAACTGTTGAGCTGAGCTTCGGTCTATGTTCTTTAGCTTAGGCCTGCAACACAGAAGAATAAAGGCTAAAAATTAGAAGCTGTTTTATTTCTTCATGTACGTAGTTTAATATTTGAACTGATGCTGGTTAAAGAACACACTACTGCAACCATTCATTCATTGTCTGCCGCTTATCCGAACTACACTCGGGTCATGGGGAGCCTGTGCCTATCTCAGGCGTCATTGGGCATCAAGGCAGGATACACCCTGGACGGAGTGCCAACCCATCGCAGGGCACACACACTCTCATTCACTCACGCAATCACACACTACAGACAATTTAGAGATGCCAATCAACCTACAATGCAGGTCTTTGGACTGGGGGAGGAAACCGGAGTACCCGGAGGAAACCCCCGAGGCACGGGGAGAACATGCAAACTCCACACACACGGCAGAGGCGGGAATCGAACCCCCAACCCTGGAGGTGTGAGGCAAACGTGCTAACCACTAAGCCACCATGCCCCACTACTGCAACCAATAAAACATAAATTGCTTAGTGTGCCACTATGGTCTTTTGTCTGAAGGATCCTCCCATGGGTCATCACACCAGTTATCAAGGCATGCCATAACTATACACATTTACAGTAAAATGTTCCAAGTTATATATGCGGTATATGGCAACTTGTCATTTCTGTAGATTTAAATCTGAAGCAGAGGGAATATGCAGGTGTAAAATTGTGAAAAACATTGTAAAAGCGAAAGCAACACCTCTCTGTGCTTCCCGAGCAAGCTTTCAAGTCAGACTCTGAACTGGATATATTCTGAGGCAATCTGACATTTTCTATGCCACATTGCACATAATATGTGACTAACATTCAGTTGTTGGTAGACACTACACCGACAATCCCACACTCCAGGATGATCTGCAGGGTGCATAGGGCCAAGTCAACATGATGCAACACTGGGACACACTGACCGGCCTGCAAACTCATGATACCTCAATTCCTAAAAACTTGTGGGATTCACTGGAACAGAAGTTTAATCGCCAGTATAGGCCCTATGAATTCTAGCTGAGTTGTGGGCCCAGTGGAAGAGTTGGCTTAAACCTTCAGGAATAATCTGTACCCGTTAGTATGGGTGTGGTTATTTAGGGGAGGGGCTACGCAACCATGGATTATTAATTTTCTTTCCAGGGAGCAGAACTTATATCCCATGTTAGTGCAATGCTAACAGTGAACAGATGGAATTCTGATGATACAGTGTAGGTATACTCACATGATGCTATCTATTAAAAAAAAGAGGAAAAGGCAAGTATAATTGTGTATAAACTTACCTTGAAATAATTGATTTGTTGCTTTTAGTGGCTGATTTGCCAGACTTCATGCTGCTTCTTTCACTAGGAGGACCTTTATTAAGGATCTTGGGCCTGAAAACAAGGCAACTTAAATTAGTAAAAATAATAATGAATTTCGTTCAAACACACACATGAAGGAAAAGAGACCCAATACACTCTGTGCCACCTTTGTGTTATCAAGTCAACTCCCAATTTATTGGTACCCTTCATAAAAATGGTTTTAAAAAATGAATAACATACAATGAGTGCTATTTTGAGCTTATGGGTTTTTTAGGTAGAGTTAATAAAGATAACATGCAGTACTAGGCTTAACACACATGCGTGCTGGACCTATAGATAATATAACAGTCCCCCTGTTGTTTGAAGGTGTTTTTAATGATTTATCTTGAACATAGTGAAACAGGGCGTTGGTGGCTCAGCGGTAGGTTTCTCGCCTACCATGCGGAAGGCCCTGGTTCAATTCCCAGCCAATGCCCAAACCCCAGCCACTGGATGCAGTGCTGGTCCCAAGCCCGGAAAAAATGTGAGGGTTGCGTCAGGAAGGGCATCCGGTGTAAAACCTGTCAAGTTGTTGTGCGGACCAGCTGATCCGCTGTGGCGACCCCAAACAGGGAGCAGCCGAAAGCAACTTTATCTTGAATATAGTGAAATATAATTCAGATTCTTGTTATGAGACACAAAATATAATCCAGAAATGCTATCAATATCACCGGACACGTTTGTATTGCACTTTTGCACTGGCAAACTGGGTGGGTTGGAGTGGCGGTGGTGAACGGTGTTCAAGCTTGCCTAGCGCACCATAGGTTATAATCCTGGCACTCCAGCGTACGCAAAATATTTGTGCATATAGACTGCACTTTTTTCATTCAGGCCACAGGTTAAAAGCTGGAGACTAAGATGGCTGCTCCAATGACACTTAGTACAGTCCCTAGCTGTACCTCACTTGCTTTCAGGTTGCTTCTTCCATTTAATCCTTCCAGACCGCTGTGGCGTTATACTGTATAAAATCTGATTTTGAAACTTCCCAACTTGAAGAAACAACTGAACTGTGTAACTCCGTAATCAGACCTCTACATCAACCTTGCTGTGTAGTGGGGGTTATGCTCACACATCCTCTTTCTCTTCCAGATTTTGAATCCTTTTATGACCTTCATTGTGCTGAATTATAACAACTTTTCATACATTTTATATAGGTCACTAACTATCTGTATCATGCGCTATATCTAGTTCTTCGGATTCCCCCACACGGATAGCTTACAAAGGAGTTTTACATGTGTGCAACCTAACATTTATACCCCAAAGGAAGGACATGGCTATGAGGAAATATAGTGTTACTGAAAACAAAGGCTATACTTAGAGAGTCGAGAACAATAACAAACAGTAAAATTTTATTTGAAATGTTCATGGCAGTAATTTTGCCTCAAGAAAGAAATTACTATTTGTCTTATGGAAATGAGTTATTATTTTGCCTGGCTTCTTAAATGGTGCTGTATATCCTGGAATTTGCTGTATCTGTACCTCTAGCAAAGTGCCACTTACTTAATCTTCTTCGCAGTAGGCTTTTTGTTGGCACCAGGCACCTTTTCCCTCTCTTTGTGCTTGTCCACCGTTGCCTTCTCCACTTTGCCTTTCTTCATGTCCTCCTTCTCGGCCACTTGTGTCCCGGATGCTCCCGTATGATGTTCTTTTTCCATGTGTGGCCTGTGTGAATGAACCTTATCTATAAGTTCTCTGTGCAGTTCCTGGTTTAGATCTGCTCTCTCAGGCCTCCGTTCCACTGGGGGTTGTACTAGCGGATGTTTGTCCAATCCGACGCGCTCCTGTCTCCTGTCCTTATGCGCGTGTCCTCTGTCCAAGTGACTGCTGTCTGGGCCCAGTCTGTCCGAGTCCGAGTTGTCTACGCTTGGCCTGTCCGAGTCGGAATTGTCTATGTCGTAGTGGTCGTCTCGCTCTGTGCGCTCCCTCCTGTCTTTCTTAGCTGGTGGAGGGGTGGCGTACTGCTGTGCTACTTGTTGCGCCACGAGCTGCGAGTTCAGACGAGGTTTTCTACAAAGGGAATAACATACATGTGTGGTTCAAAATATGTGTGTCTTGTTTTGGACTTCTACATGCACCTTTTGTAGATGTAGATTGTGAATGCTAAAAAATAGCTAATATAAAATAAACTTCAAACGAATTTTAATTTACAGTAAATTCATGCGTATATACAGTGGAATAAATACCGCATGTGTCTACACTTATGCTGCAAAATCAAATATATTGCTGAAAAATGTAGATCAATATACTGGTCACCCCATGAGCAGAAGTAAGTCTAGGGCTAAAGAGATCATCAACTGTGCTAGGTTTGCAGAGGTGAGCCATACAGCCAACGAGTTTATAGAGCTGCCTGAATGCACAGGAACTTAATTTAACCACCAATTTCAGTTATTAGTACACAGGAAGCCCAGCAGAAGTGGATCCCTGGCATGTTTTAAACAAGTTTGAGAAGTAGACAGCTAGCCACCAGCTACCCGACACTGCTGTAGATTATCTGCTGCTTGTTTGCAATGATAAAATCCTGAGTATCTTCTTTCTTGAGCGATTAACCACCACTGTGGAGTGTCACAAAGAAACTTAATGCTGAACATACACCGATCAGGCATAACATTATGAGCAGTGAGAGGTGAAGTGAATGACACTGATGATCTCATCTTGGCACCTGTTAGTGGGTGGGATATATTAGGTAGCAAGTGAACATTTTGTCCTCAAAGTTGATGTGTTAGAAGCAGGAAAAATGGGCAAGAGTAAGGATTTGAGCGAATTTGACGAAGGGCCAAATTGTGATGGCTAGACCACTGGATCAGAACATCTCCAAAACTGCAGCTCTTGTGGGGTGTTCCTGGTCTGCAGTGGTCAGTATCTATCAAAAGTATACTTTAAGTCCTGTAAGTTCTGCAAGTTGTGAGGTAGGGTCCATGGAGGAACTTACAGGACTTAAAGGATCTGCTGCTAACATCTTCGTGCCAGATAACACAGCATGCCTTCAGGGATCTAGTGGAGTCCATGCCTCGACGGGTCAGGGCTGTTTATGCAGCAAAAGGACCAACACAATATTAGGCCCGTGGTCAATGTTATGCCTGATCGGTGTACATTCTGTTTGAAATCCTGCTGTGAAGACTAACAGTATTAGCTTCAGCCTCAAGATTTCCCAGAAAAGCCTGGATCAGTAAAGTCACCGTAAAAGCTGAGTGGAATGGATAGAGTGGTTTGGTCTTCAAATCCATTTGGCCAACACCACTAGAAACACTTCACTATTTTAAAAAACAAACATATTTGGGTTTTTTTTGTTATCTGTTATTTTGGATTCTGAATCTGGATATATGCCTGCAAGTAATTTGGCACATATCGGTGTTTGAACCATGTTAGACATGGGGGAAAAGTTCTTGGCTCAAGTTGTTAAGTGGGTTGTTGGTCAGAAGGATTGGGGTTCAAGCCCCACACCACCAAGCTCCACTGCTGGGCAACTGAGCAAGGCCCTTAGCCCTCTCTGCTCTAGGGGTGCTGCATCATATCTGCCCCTGCTCTCTGACCCCAACTTCATCAGCTGGGATACGTGAAGGAAAGAATTCCATTGTGCTGTAATGTATGTGTGGCAACAATAAAGGCTTCATGTCCCCAGTTCTTCTTTTCAATGGCATCATCAAGGTCACCAATGTAATGTTACCCACGGGGCTCAAGTTCATTTAACACTACAGTCTGCATTTCTTCCCATCAGTGCCAACATCCCTGTGATACGATTATCTTGCGTGAACTGATCACATTCACTCTGCATAATTTAACCTAGTAAATTAGATGGGTTTAAATAAAATTTCGCATATGCAATGAGACTTCTTTGGATAAGAAACTAAATATTTTGTGTACACTATACATATTTTCTCTTAATTGTAATTAACCTTGGGGGGCACGTTTGCCTCACACCTCCAGGGTTGGGGGTTCGGTTCCCGCCTCCGCCGTGTGTGTGTGGAGTTTGCATGTTCTCCCCGTGCCTCGGGGGTTTCCTCCGGGTACTCCGGTTTCCTCCCCCGGTCCAAAGACCTGCACTGTAGGTTGATTGGCATCTCTAGATTGTTCGTAGTGTGTGATTGCGTGAGCGAATGAGAGTGTGTGTGTGCCCTGTGATGAGTTGGCACTCCGTCCAGGGTGTATCCTGCCTTGATGCCCGATGACTTCCGAGATAGGCACAGGCTCCCCGTCACCCGAGGTTAGATCAGATAAGCGGTAGTGAATGAATGAATGTAATTAACCATATATATATTTCTGTTTTTCAGAATGTAAGCATCACATCTACCACACAAACTAGAGTTTTGCAGTGCTTCAAATATCTTGCCTTCCAAGATGTCCGTTCTCCTGTTCTCTGTTTTATTTAATGAAATATAATCAGCACTCAGCAAGCTGGTCTGTTACTGAGGTCAATTACATTTTAAATCACCTTCACTATAGTTATGGTTTCATAAGTAGCAAATCTTGGTCTTCTTGGATTTAGATGCAAGCTCATTACTGAAGTGGAAATAACCAGAAGATGAAAATGTCCATGGAACTAGGAATGTCACAAAACCATAACAACCATGTCACAAAAACAGCCCAGACCTGTTCAGGCATGGACTCCACTAGATCCCTGAATGTGTGCTGTGGTATCTGACACCAAGATGTTAGCAGCAACTTAAAGGACTTTACAGGATACTTTTGATAGATACTGACCACTGCAGACCGGGAACACCCCACAAGAGCTGCAGTTTTGGAGATGCTCTGATCCAGTCGTCTAGCCTTGCAGGCATATATCCAGATTCAGAATTCAAAACACAGGTAACAAAAAAACTAATGTTTGTTTTTTTTTAAATAGTGAAGTGTTTCTAGTGGTGTTGGCCAAATGGATTTGAAGACCAAACCATTCATTCCATTCCACTCAGCTTTTACGGTGACTTTACTGATCCAGGCTTTTCTGGGAAATCTGGAGGCTGAAGCTGAGTCTTCACAGCAGGATTTCAAACAGAATGTACACCGATCAGGCATAACATTATGACCACGGGTCTAATATCGTGTTGGCAGGGTTACTTTGGAAATGTAATAAGTTACAGATTACAAATGACCCTATTTAAAATGTAATAAGTAGTGTAACTTTTCAATTAGTTTCTAATGGATTTTTTCAACCAAATCATTTCCAAACATTTATAGCAGGCAGGGTTAACCTTACAGTAATACTCAACTCTGCTTACTGTTAGAATTTCAAAATCTTTCCTCACTTGAATTAAGATTATATTCATTTCATTTTAAGCACAGCCACCACAACACCAGACTTCATAACAAAAATGGTTTAATACTGTTTTAGGAATTAAATTTTTCCATAGCTATGACAGGACACACTGGCAAGTAACAATGCCTTGGAAAAAAAAAAAACAATCTGAAAAAATAATGCATATACATAAACCCAAATAGGCAATAAAACTGTTAATAAAAGAAAAACACTGGTGTCTCATAGCCTTCAATGCAATTAGGGAAAGAAATTAATTAAGTGTGTGTGTTCGTACACTCCAAAAATCAAACTTTACAACCCTCAAGAAAAATAGGCTATATTTTTGGAAATGAAACTGCAGCAGATCGTCATCATTCACATCGTAAGTCACTTTTCAGATGAAAATCCCGCAGCAGTCTAAAGCACTGATTTTTACAAAGGACACTCAAAATGAAAATGGCTTAACGTAACATTGCTTTGGCCAGAGGAGTCTGTTGCTGCCCTGAATTTCACAACTCGGTGACTTTGTGAGTCATCATAATGTATGCTACAATGCTAAAATAACTAAGTTATATTAGATCTGACATTACCAACACACTTTCAAGGAGGAAAAATGTGAGCTATATATTTTCTGTCAAAGGGTTCATAAATAAAAGTGTGCCTGGTAAAGGTAGCTAGCAGACTAGCTAGTTTGTGCTAATAGCTAGCAGACTAGCTAATTTGTTCTGAAGGTTTTGAACACAGGTCTTGAATACACTATGGGGTCGATGAACGCGCTGGCGCATTTTGGTGGATTTTTCCCACATAGCAGCTACAGTAACTCGACTGACTACTCCATCACTTTTTATTATAAAGAAACCAGTAATATATCATTAGAAAATAAAGCGTCTGTTTTTATTTCTGTACACTCACAATAATGACAAAAACCATATGCTTTTATAAATTAAAGAAAGGCTAGGTTACATACCTGCAGATGCTTCCTCAGGTTCGACATTGAAGCATTTAATGTCGAAAGCATTTTAACAGCTGGATAACAAATTTTGCACTGAACTGTTAGATTTGGGCCCTTACCGGATTTCAGGATGAAATTATTTTTAAATTTCCAGCACTGAAATGCATTTTTATCACTTGCCATGGTGCCAACTCTCACACAGACTGCAGTAGCCTAAAGCTTTCAGCGGTAATGTGGATTAATGTAATTGGCAGACTTGGCACGCCGCGAATTCAAACCAGAGAACCAATCAAAAGCATCAGAATAGCACCGCTTTAACCAATTCTAGCAACACATTAATAATATTCAACATATCCCAGTTTTTTTAAGAAAATATTCAGATGTAACCCTATCTGTAATCTTTAATATTTTCATAAGTAACTGTAATTTAATTACATATTTTTTCTCAGTAACTGTAACGAATTACTGTTACATTTATTTTGTAACTAAATTACGCAACACCGTTACCACGTAACTAGTTACTCCCCAACACTGCGTGTTGGTCCCCCTTTTGCTGCCAAAACAGCCCTGACCCATCTAAACGTGGACTCCACTAGATCCCTGAAGGTGTGCTGTGGTATCTGGCACCAAGATGTTAGCAGCAGATCCTTTAGGTCCTGTAAGTTCCTCCATGAGCCCCACCTCGCAACTTGCAGGACTTAAAGGATAATTTCAATAGATACTGACCACTGCTGACCGGGAACATACAAGAGCTGCAGTTTTGGAGATGCTCTGATCCAATCGTTTATCCATCACAATTTGGCCCTTGTCAAACTCGCTCAAATCCTTACGCTTGCCCATTTTCCTGCTTCTAACATCAACTTTGAGGACAAAACGTTCACTTGCTGTCTAATATATCCCACCCACTAACAGGTGCCATGATGAGGAGATAATCAGTGTTATTCACTTCACCTGACACTGCTCATAATGTTATGCCTGATCGGTGTACATTTCAGCTAGTGATTATGCTAAAAGCCAGAAAATGAGGACGACAAAACATAAAAGCAGCAAGTAGCTAATGTGATGTCTGGCCAGAATCTTCATTATCCCTCGAAGGGTGTTTAAGTATAAGTGATGTAGACAGGTTGCACTAGCAATAGAGCTAAAATGCCATTGCAGCAGTAACAGCAAAGCTTGCAATATGCTCATGTTAATCAAAGACGACAAAGAGGCTGTTGCTGCAGTCACAGGCACTCTAAGCGCATTTCATTAAGCTAATAAACTTAATTTAATTGTATACCGAGCTAACAGTTTTGTACTAATCTTAAGGTCAGCTCTCACATATACCCCTTATATTTACACAATCAGAAGTCACAGGAGTGAAGCTCTACACTTCTCCTGTATAATGAGATTTGCCCGGTGTTTCTGATGAAAATAAAGTTTAGTCTGTACATTATAAATAAATGAAGACTGAGGGACATAATACCAGGAAATATTTCAACGATGTACATCTAAAAAAGGCAAAGCAAGCACAGGCAAACAGTCGTTAAAATCAGCATGTTCCTTAGAGAATCTGAATACGGCATTAACCAGATCCCTCAAAGTTGCATATCAGTAGTTTGAACATCGGTGCAAACTGTTACACTCCCCGAGATCGAGAGACTTGGGAAGGACAAATTCCGTCCATTTTCCAAAATACTAATTTAAACACACTTCTCCCTATTGCAGGGTTTTTGACCGAATCAAGCTGCTTATTTTAGTGTTTCTCATTCCTTTTGTGTCTGGCTGCAACTCACAACCCCCTCCCTCCCTCCGGACACCCTCTAAATCATGCTACAGCAACCTCCATTTCTACACACAGGGGACTCGCTGAAAACCCTTTGGCTGAGTGCACCATGTTAACTCACAGCCACGCGCTCTTTCAAGTCAGAACGACAATGTGATAAACACTACAGCTGGGCCTCATTTATCAAGCTGGGTATGGAGGAGTTCGGTTGTGTATTATTTGTACATTTACACACGGAATTTAGTTCTGAAAATCCCGTAAACATCCGTCTCCTACTTGTGTAAATTTATGCCTAGTGCAGATCATGCGGGGAATACTAACTAACTTAAACCTCGGCTTGATCCGCTTTAAGTCGTGTCATTTGGATTGCTGCGCTTTTACATATGGAATATTCTGTTAGGTTTAAGTTCATTTAGATTACATGTACAGCATTTAGCAGCTGCTGGGACTTACAGAAGAGCACTGGAGTCACTACCAAAAACACATCCTCATGCAAGTCCACCAAGTTACGTGGCACTAAATAAAGAATATGAAAAATAAAGGAAGTAAGCCAACACAGATCCATAAACTAAGACAAATAATACAAACCCTTTAATTATGAGATTCAATAAAATGGTCAGTCTCTGCAGAGCCAAGATACAAATGCCTCAGCTGGTGAAAGATTTAGTGCTTGTTGCTTATTATTAAAACTACATGGACAAAGGTTTGCAGCCACCTGACCATCAAACCCACACATGGGCCTTCCCCACTGTTCCTAATGAACACCTTCGGGATTAATTGGAACACTGACTGAACAACATCAGTGCTTGAACTCACTCATTTTAGCTCCCGTGGCAGAATGGCCAAAACCCGACAGCCATGTTCCAAAATCTATGGAAAAGCCTTCCCAAAGGAGTGGAGGTTATTATAACTGCAACTAAATGTGGACATAAAAAAAAAAAAAGCATATATGGGTGTGATGGTCAGGTGTCCACATAAATCTAGCCATATATTGCATCATGAAACAGAGTTTTCTTTTGGACTAGTTTCTTTCTGCTTTTAAATGTTTTCTATTTGTTAATCTAAAACTTCCCAGCAGCAATTAAGCCTATGCTCCATTTCTGTGTGATTAGTGAGAAATAAAAATGTTCTGCAACACTGACACGATACGGAGATGTTCATTCCTGTGGCTTCTGCTAGCTTAAGGCAATTTTTTAAGGAGACTGTATGTGTGCTCCCATTTCATTCAAGTGCAGGAAAATCAGTGAGTCATCTCATCTATGTATGTAAACTGCTCTGTGGTGCATCATAAAGGATCAGTTTGCGTTTCTGTTCTGTTCAACTCTTCGTATTCGTGCCTTTAAAAAAAAAAGTTCATTAAATTAACTTTAACGAGGAACATGATTTGATCTTATTGAAACAAATGCACAATGGCAGAGACATACCATGGCTGTTTTTCTAGCACGATTTTGTGGCTAAACATCAAACGCCATGTAGTACATGATGTAAAGTGTCAATTATGTAACACCGTAGGTATAGAATTGCTTTTTTTTTTCTTAACATACATTTTGCATGTTTTTTTCTTGGTTGGCTGTCGAAGTTGATGCCTTACAGCGATTAACTACTAACAGAAAAAAGAAAAACATAGGCTGGAATCCAGCATCCCAAGTCTAAATCAGGAGTGAAGCAAAACTGGACACCACTACACCATCATACAAGGTGGATTAAGATGGATAAACAGAGACAACAGTGTTTGTGTTCCTGACTGTGTGAGAGAGTGTCCTGCACACACAGTAGGTGGACAGCAAGAGTTATATACCAAGTCCGTATCGGTAGCCATGACATGAAAACACAACACCCACTCACCCTGTGATTGTCACCATGTTCTATCAAGTCATGGTAATGCCTGAGCAAATGACCGCGGTAACCTAAATCATTCTGAACTTTCCTTAACAGCATGATACACAAAGTGGTAATGCATACAAAGAGCTCCAGCGCACTCGTGCATACATGACAGCGGATGTATGCGTGTGTTTGTGAGTAAGAATCAGCTTGCTTTAATTCTGCTCTGGCATGCCCGAACAAATCGATACTGCATGCTCTGAGAATATCTAACTGTTCCACGATGGTGGCTGGGGTTTTTTCTTCCTCTCCCCACTCTTGGTCCCACTGATCAGTGCCACAAGGGACATCTGCTGCAGATACACCGCTTCATCCACCTTTTTCCACTAGTCTCATCTAAAGTAAAAGTAGTGCGCTCTCTTTCTTTTGCTGTTTCATACCAAAGGTACTTACGAAATGAGATGCAATCAACCAGTGACAATTATGGCATACGATGTGATATAAAGTGATGCACCGTGAGGGTGCAAATATATAACAATTCATATAAACAAAATATATCATTCCACACTATATTCCATTAACAAATTAAGTCTGGATGGAAATGACCTCTGTACTGGGATACTGGGTTTGTGTCCTATGGAAATGCTCGAAGGACACCTCTGGCATGATTTATGGTATGTGCAGGATTATATATATATATATATATATAATATATAGAAGATTTATAAGGATCCACAGGACAAAAGAAATCCTTCATATGAAGGGTTAAGACGAATGCCCTGATACCCCCCCCCCCCTCCCTCCCATAAACACGGATGAAAATTGGGAAGCTGAAAAAGAGGTCCAGAGCTGAATAAGAAAGTTTACCTTGTGGACGTGCCTTTGCGCACATCACACATGCTGCATTTGAACGCCTCGGCGCTGTTGCGGAACGTGCAGACACTACAGTCCCAAAATCCGTCGTCTGCACAGGGCTTGGCGTGTCTTTTTGGCCTGTAGGATTTAAAAGAGGATTTTGCATGTCATATGCATGGCTGGATGCAAACGTGTCACTCACCTACCCGTGATCCCGATCAGTATGGCTAGTCATGCATCGAAATGAATTCGGTATAAAGAAAAGTAGCCCAATTAAGGTCTGGCACATTACAACCGGACGACTAATAATTGCATTGTGTCATCGGAAGTGCGTGGATGTCAAGGACAAGAGCACGGACTAGGAGGAAAAAAAAAAAAAAAAGCACAAAGCACCGAGGAGGCGAGGCGTCTCCTGAATTCCTTTGTCTAAATCTGGACAGCCGGGAATAAGGATCCGCCATTGCTGCGCTTTTTTTCTCTCTCTCTCTCTCTTTAACATTCTCAGCGAAAAACGTCTCCGTTTCGACTCGTCGCAAACCGAGCCGTCGCGCAGGCACTGCAAAATGCATCTGAAAGACGGTTTGAGCAAATACCTGGATGGGCTTTTCTTGTCGCCCATAATGGGAGAAGCGCTGTGTTCCTGCAGTAATTTACAGTGTGGCGCTTCCACACGCAGCCAGACTCGCCGCTGTAGCACAGAGCTGAACTCGCTGCGGCGCCAGGCGGCCACGCGTCACGTGACCAGCGTCTCCGCCAATCAGCGCTCTCCCTCGTTAAAAGTCCACAGATTTGAGAGGAATGGAGAAATGAGTACACCAGTGCAGGGCACTGGGTTCACCGCTGGGAAGGAGGGTGGTCGAGGGAGAGAGAAAAGGAAAGGGATGAAAGCAAAAAAAGGAAGAGGTTTTTTTTTTTTTTGTTTACTGGTACGTCATATAAATCATTAAAGAAAAAGGTGCAATGCTACATCATATTCAAGGGGAACTACATAACAATACCTTATACTGTACATAGGCAACTTTAACTACATCAGAAAGAAAAAGAATAAAAGAAAACGAAGGGGTATTATTACACTTACAGGTACATCATGTAGGTGGGGCACTGGTGGCTCAGTCGTAGGTTTCTTGCCCATCATGTGGAAGGCCTGGGTTTGATCCCCAGCCACTGGATGCAGTGCCGGTCCCAAGCCCAGAAAACTGGGAGGGTTGTGTCCGGAAGGGTATCTGGTGTGAAACTTGTGCCAAGCTGTGGTGACCCTGAACAGGGGGCAGCCAAAAGCCGTGTGTGTGTGTACATCATGTAGGTAAATATAAAGATAGCTGATGTGCAATGCTAGATCATATAGTGGACAAAAGAACTACACTATATTGCCAAAGGTTTTGGGACACCCCTCTAAATCATTGAATTCAGGTGGGGTTTTTTTTTTTTTTTTTTTTTTTTTTAATTAGAGCAGGCCAAAACTGTGACGTCTGCCTTCACATGCTCATGTATTTTATTTGGAGTTGGCCCGCCCTTTGAAGCTATAACAGCTTCAAGTTTTCTACGAAGGCTTTCCACAAGGTTTAGGAGTGTGTTTATGGGAATTTTTGATCATTTCTCTAGAAGCGCATTTGTGAGGTCAGACAGCGATGTTGGACGAGAAGGCCTGGCTCGCAGTGTCCGCTCTAATTCATCCCAAAGGTGTTCTATCGGGTTGAGGTCTGGACTCACAGGTCCTCCACACCAAACTCGCTCATCCATGTCTTTATGGACCTTGCTCTGTGCACTAGTGTGCAGACATGTTGGAACAGGAAGGGGTCATCCCCAAACTGTTCTCTCAAAGTTGGGAGCATGAAATAGTCCAAAATGTCTCGGTATGCTGAAGCATTAAGAGTTCCTTTCACTGGAACTAAGGGGCCGAGCCCAACCCCTGAAAAACAACACCTGAATTCAATGATTTGGAGGGTGTCCCAAAACTTTTGTGATTCATGAGGCCAGGCCACCTTCTTCCACTGCTCCATGGTCTAGTTCCGATGTCCACATGCCCATTCTAGGCACTTTCAGCAGAGGACAGGGGTCAACATGGGCACTCTAACTGGTCTGTGTCAATGCAACCCCGCACATATCAAGCTACTCTCCACAGTGTGTTCTGAAACCTTTCAGTCATAACCAACATTCAACTTTTTCAACTCATCTGTGGGATCAGACTAGATGGCCAACCTTCACTCCCCAAGTTCATGAGTCTTCGGTGCCCATGTCTCTGTCAGCGGTTCATTCATTGGTTGTCCTTCCTTGGACCACTTTTGGAAGGTTCTAACCACTGCATCCTGGGAACACCCCTCAAGACTTGCCATTTTAAAGATGCTCTGACCCAGTTGTCTAGGCATCACAATTTGGTCTGATTGTGTTAGCTTAGTCAGATTGTTTCATACGTTTACCCATTTTTCCTGCTTCCAACATGACTAATTCAAAAACTGACTATTCACTTGCTGCCTAATATACCACACACCTTGACAGGTGACATTGTGATAATATCAATGTTATTCACTTCACCTGTTTGTGGTTTTAATGTTATGGCTGATCAGGGTATGTAACCTCACTGAAGCACTGCACTGTCCTGTGAATTTATAGTAGTATTTTGTACTTGTTTTTAGAAAAATGCTAGTTTTGTGTTCTTACATTTGACTTTACCACCTTTTGTAAGTAACAAACTTACACATGACTTAACTCCCACCTTCCAAAAAACATACTGCTAGGTGGACAGGTTTCACTAAAATGCGCCTAATTATGACTGACTATGTAACTATGTATGAATGCTGCCCTGCTGTGGAAAGGGGGTAAAGAGATTAAGATACATATTAAAATATAATAATACAAGTGCATTATAGGTTTTGTTTTTCATTGTGGTACATTTTGTGTACACTGATCAGGCATAACATTATGACCACCCGCCTAATCTTGTTTTGGTCCCCTTTTGCTGCCAAAACAGCCCTGACCAATCGAGGCATGGACTCCACTAGATCCCTGAAGGTGTGCTGTGGTATCTGGCACAAAGATGTTAGCAGCAGATCCTTTAAGTCCTGTAAGATGCGAGATGGGGCCTCCATGGATTGGACTTGTTTGTCCAGCACATTCCTGAGATGCTCGATTGGATTGAGATCTGGGGAATTTGGAGGCCAAGTCAACACATCAAACTCGTTGTTGTGCTCATCAAACCATTCCTGAATTATTTTTGCTTTGTGGCATGGCGCATTATCCTGCTGAAAGAGGCCACAGCCATCAGGGAATACCGTTTCCATGAAAGGGTGTACATGGTCTGCAACAATGCTTAAGTAGTACGTGGTACGTGTCAAAGTAACATCCACATGGATGGCAGGACCCAAGGTTTCTCAGCAGAACATTGCCCAAAGCATGAGACTGCCTCCACCAGCTTGCCTTCTTCCCATAGTGCATCCTGGTGCTGTGTGTGCTTCCCATAGTGCATCCTGGTGCCTGTTGGATCGGACCACACGGGCCAGCCTTTGCTCCCCACGTGCATCAATGAGACTTGGCCGCCCATGACCCTGTCGCCAGTTCACCACTGATCCTTCCTTGGACCACTTTTGATAGATACTGACCACTGCAGACCGGGAACACCCCACAAGAGCTGCAGTTTTGGAGATGCTCTGATCCAGTGGTCTAGCCATCACAATTTTCCCTTGTCAAACTCGCTCAAATCCTTACGCTTGCCCATTTTTCCTGCTTCTAACACATCAACTTTGAGGACAAAATGTTCACTTGCTGCCTAACATATCCCACCCACTAACAGGTGCCATGATGAGGAGATAATCAGTGTTATTCACTTCACCTGTCACTGATCAGAATGTTATGCCTGATCGGTGTGTATCATTACAAGCAATACAGATTGTGTATATGATTACATAACAACTTACAATATTTTTTTTTTTTTTGCGCTTGTATGAATCTTTCTTCAGAGCTAACTATAACTGTCAGCTCATTTGGAGTCAAGCAGGCACTGATATAACTATTGTTTTATTTTAAAAGAAATATAGTAATTAATGTAGGAATGCACTGTAGATTTATGTGTGGTGAGTTTAACTTAATACAATTTTTTATTAAATAATATTCTGTATAAAAACTGCTGTTGCGGCATTGGTGGCTCAGTGGTAGGTTGCTCGCCTATCATGCGGAAGGCCTGGGTTCGAGCCCAGCCACTGGATGCAGTGCCGCTCCCAAGCCCGGAGAAATGGGAGGGTTGCGGCAGGAAGGGCATCCGGCGTAAAACATTTGCCAGGTTGTTGTGCGGACCAGTCGGTCCGCTGTGGCGACCCCGAACAGGGAGCAGCCGAAAGCAAATTCTGTATAAAAACTGCTCCTGATTATAATACTTGTGCTTTGTAATGTGTTTAACATTACTCTACATCAGGAAAGCCAGTCCTGTCTGTCCCATTATGCACAAATATTCAAGCCCTCTGCTGCTTCAGAATATAAGCAAATTATTCTTCCCAGACCTAGTGACTGGGAAGGTTACTGAAGAACACTGAAGTCATTGTCATGTTCATGAAACCAGATGTTTGCTTAATGACATGGTGCATGATCATGCTGGAAGTAGCCATTAGAAGATGGTTAATTGTGGCCATGAAGGGATGCACATGGTCAGCAACAATACTTATATAGGATGTGGCATTCAAGCAAATGATGATTGATTTGGTATTCCAACATTCCCCACACGATTACACCACCTCCTCTTGTCCAATGTTAGTGATTCAGTGACCACTGTAGCCTCGGCTTTCTGTTTTTGCCTGTCTGGCACAAGCAGTCATACATGGACATGGACAATGAGAACACCTTTTTCACCAATTTGATGTGGTTGATATGACCATTACCAAAAACTGCTAGCCTATATCTTCATGATTTTATGCATTTACTGTGACCATGTGATTGGCTGACTAGGTGCACAGGTTGTATTATCATTCCTAATAAAGTGCTTGGTGAGTGTATATTGTTTCTCTTAATTCTCCTCTGTCAGTGTGCAGGCCATGCACCTAAGGCAGGGGTGGGTGCAGGTTTTTATATCAATCAAGCAGGAGACACACCTGATTCCAAATGTTTAATCAGTTTATCTTGGCTTTCAATAGACTCAGGTGTGGCTTCTGCTTGGCTGGAATGAAAACCTGTACCCACACCAGCCCAGACACTCCTGACCTAAGGGAACTCATCACAGCAGCAGACCTGCCAGTGATCCTTTTAAACCAGAACCTGAGTTGTCTGAACATTACACCATCCTGGAAAATTGGGCATTTTTCATCCATCCATTCATTTTCTATACTGCTTATCCTATACAGTGTGACTGGGAACCTGGAGGCTATCCCCAGGGACTCTAGACACAAGGCAGTAGACACCCTGCATGGGGTCTCAACTCATCGCAGAGCACAATTACACACACTGACACCCATTCACACGCAACAAGCAATTAGGAGATGACAAAGAGCCTACAGCACATAACTTTAGCCTGGATGAGGAAGTTGGAGTTCCTGGATGAAACAACTGTGACACAGTGAGAACACACACTGGGTAAATGTGGAAACTAAGCCAGTGCGACCCCCCAGAATACACTACAATATACATATACACAAATGAGGCATAATATTATGAGCAGTGACAGGTGAAGTGAATAACTCTGATGATCTCCTCATCATGGCACCTGTTAGTGGGTGGGATATATTAGGCAGCAAGTGAACATTTTGTCCTCAAAGTTGATGTGTTAGAAGCAGGAAAAATGGGCAAGCGTAAGGATTTGAATGAGTTTGACGAAGGGCCAAATTGTGATGGCTAGACGATTGGATCAGAGCATCTCCAAAACTATCTGCAGTGGTCAGTATCTATCAAAAGTATCCTTTAAGTCTTGCAAGTTGCGAGGTGGGGTTAATGGAGGAACCTAGGATCTGCCGGTAACATCTTGGTGCCAGATACCACAGCACATCTTCAGGTGGAGTCTAGTGGAGTCCAGTGGAGTCCATGCCTTGATGGGTCAGGGCCGTTTTGTCAGCAAAAGGGGAACCAACACAATATTAGGCAGGTGGTCATAATGTTATGCATATATGTGTGTGTGTGATTAGAACTATAATTATGTCACGATGTGTAAGGATAAAGATGATTTTCAGACTTTTTTTCCCAGTGTGATAGAGTTTTAGTAAATCAATTGTTTTGAAACTAGGCTGAACTTTTATATAGGTTTATATAGAACAATAATAATACAACTTTATTATAGAATAATCTGGCTCGTAAATGTTCCTCACAGGCAAAAGAGCATAGCTTCATTCATTTAAGGTGGAACTACGAGGTCTAATAAGAAGCTGCGAAACTTTGTGCAAACCTTGTCCTAGACTAAAAAACCTCTCCCAAAAATGTTTAAAAATCTGTTCCGATGCATATTCACAGGATAGGTCCTATGTATAAATTTCTATGATATTTGTATTGGAGGGATTTTTTTTTTTTACTGCGCTTTTGCTGCTTCTCCTAAATGGAGCAGCCGCCAGTGACGTCACCGGCGCCATATTGGTGTATCTGTTGTCTTTCTGTTTGCAGCTGGGTTTTAGGGAGCTGTGAGGAGAAATCACGCCACCATGGAGCTTAGTACACTTCTTGGCGCTTTTAGAGGTACTCTAAAACATTATTGTAGCTTTTGGTTTTGATGTTATTGAATAAATTTCTGCGGAACTGTGAGTTTTTCTGTATTACGCTGGATGACTAACCAGACTAGCGCCAACGCTAAGGTAAGGTTAGCTAGCTACCGGTTCTGTACGGTTAGTTAGCTCGCTACTTTCTAAGGATATTAGTTGGACGGTTAGCCGGTAAGCTAAAGGATAGGTCACTCACGTAAACGATTAAAAATAGAAAACCTGTGTTTGTTTAGTATACAACTACTTCTATGCGGTTACGTTATCTTTATTAACGCAGAGAAATCTCAGAGAAACATTATTTAGCACAGAGTTAACTGTCAACTTTTAGTTCAATGGAATTCACTTTGAGCATTAATTCATTTTCTGATAGCGGAGTGTAGCAGGAATGCGATTTTCAATGCGAATTGTTTTCCTGATTTTTCTTTAATTTCGCTGAAACCTTGAGAAGTGTGTAGGTTAGATTTACAAGAGTACTTAACTCCAGGTACTGAAACACATAAACGACTGTTTATTTCAGATTTTGAGAAGAAAGGGAAAAAGGAAACATGCCCCATTTTGGACCAGTTTTTGTGCCATATAGCCAAAACTGGAGAGACAATGTGAGTTGTTTACAAAACTTTCTAATAATGAATGATTATATCCCTGCTTTTCATAGCATTGATGTTTTCCGATCAGCATTTCGATTTAATTCAGATGGATCAAGTTAGTGGAAATCAATAATGACAGCAGACTGCATCGTGGCCGTGTGGTTTAGTTTACACTGTAATGCAAATAGAAATGCTTCACCGTTTTTTTGTTTTTGTTCTCTTTTAGGATTCATTGGTCCCAGTTTAAAAGCTACTTCCTTTTCAAGCTTGAAAAAGTCATGGATGATTTTAAAGCTTCGTCTCCAGAGCAGAGGGGTCCTGCCAATCCAAATGTTGAATACATTCCCTTTAAAGAGATGAAGGAACGGATACTAAAAATTGTGGATGGCTATAATGGGTAAGGGAGTAGGATGTAATGAGAGTTGTTGTCCAGTAGGTTTCTGCCATTTTAATCTGCCTTGGATTTATGGTGCTACGATATATGTCACTATTACATAATAGTATTACCGGACCTGGCAGTCTTTACACAGTTTGAGTAGAAGCTTTGCAGTTTAACAAAATACTCCAAAAGAGCCGTCGCCTTCTACGCGTTTAAGAGGTATGTGATCCCAGACTCGTCCATCGGATTGCCAGACAGAGAAGCGTGATTGGTCACTCCAGAGAACACGTCTCCACTGCTCTAGAGTCCAGTGACGGCGTGTTTTACACCACTTCATCCGGCGCTTTGCATTGCACTTGGTGAAGTAAGTCTTGGATACAGCTGCTCGGCCATGAAAACCTGTTCCATGAAGCTCTCTACGCACTGTTCTTGAGCTAATCTGAAGGCCACAGGATCCTTCTTTTGAACTCTTACCACTAATGAATACACATGTAATTTTTTTCTGTGATCGCTCTTCCATGCACATGAATCGATGACGGCTTTGGCTGAATGTGTGTTGTGATCATGTCGCACAACTTGTTTTGGCCCAAATCTTTGGCAAATCTGTGCAAGCCCCAAGGAATATTGCCGATTTTTCTTGCTTTTGCATTAATCAGGAAATCTTGGAGGGACTGATGAACATAATTCGTTATGTTGCACATTTCTGGTCGGTTGATTAGAAGTGCAGTTTTCATTCGACAACTACATTTTTCACTTTATTTATATATTAATTTTTTTATTATCATAGATAAGAATATTGTCCTTCTAAATGTGTAGAAGTCATGTTTATGGTGACTGAAGTTTTTTGTGAGATACATTGCTGAACACATATGGAAGGGCATTGGTGGCTCGGGTAGGTCTCTCGCCTACCATGCGGAAGGCCCGAGTTCAATTCCTGGCCCATGCCCAAGCCCCAGCCACTGGATGCAGTGCCCGTCCCAAGCCTGGAAAAATGGAAGGGTTGCATCAGGAAGGGCATCCGGCGTAAAACCTGTGCCAAATGGTTTGCCAAACATAGAGCCGTTCACAACATTTATTTGCTTCACGAAGCCTGCTGCATTAAATGTCACCTTCCAGCTGAATGCAGGTTGAGACTTGAACGCCTAAGTGCTTAAGTACACGTTTTAGTTTTTGAAATTGTTGATCACTTTGTTCCAGGATCCCTTTCACAATCCAGCGCCTGTGTGAACTGCTCACTGAGCCGAAGAGAAACTACACAGGAACGGACAAATTCCTTCGAGGTGTGGAGAAGGTAGGTTGTGTTCTTAGGGCTTGGGTTCTTAGCCACCAGTTTCTTGATCAGCTTTCATTAAAGAACCTTTCTCTTCATTTTATTGCAGAATGTGATGGTGGTCAGCTGTGTGTATCCTACCTCAGAGTGAGTGAAGTTGCCTTTTCTTTAAGTTCTACAGACAGGAGACAAAATAAAGGACAACATAAGGGCTTTTCACACTTTAAGAAGTTAACCCTGGGTCATTGTAAGGTTTGCAGGCCTGACGTTATGTGCATAAGCAGGGATTATTATCTTCCACAGCTTTTTAATCTTTTTTTGTCACTGCAATGTGGGGTAAAGCCACAAAGCAGGGTTTCATAACCACCAGGTAAAAAGCGCTGCTTAACCCCGTTTCCAAATTCCCAGTGTGAATCGTTCTTCTGCCCGGGGGTTTAGAACGACAATAAACCAGGTGTAAGTGCAGTGTGAAAAGCCCTGCAGTGTCTTACTCAGGCTTTGGGTCAGCATCATGTTTTTAGCACCGAGTCTCAGGAGCTATAATAGAGAGGTCCAAAGCCTTTCATAAATTCTCAGTTTCATTGTGATCAGGTGACTGAGAAGGCCATAGCATATAATTTACATAATATTCATACTCATCAAACCACTCAGCATGCCCTGTGGAAGTCATCCCAGAAGAGATCATTTCCATTACAATAGAACTGTTTCATCGTTGGAAAATAAAAAGCAATCCGTTTTGGGCTCCAGAGCAGCACAATAGAAAATTGTCCACTCTAGCATCAGGAGATGATCAATTTAAAGCCAGACAATACCTCAGCCTTCACTGACCAGGATTCTAGCAAGCATAATTCTCCAATACCCTCTGGGTGGGAGACACAGCACTCTGTTCCCAGTCAATCAGTGACTCTTGGCCTCTGATAGCTCATGCATGCAGATGAAGGCAGATGTCACTTTCGTCAGAGAGGAAACGTTGCTGTGTTACGCTGCCCTGTGACACTGCTTGAACTCGAGTTAAAGTGTTTGGACTCGTGTGTTTGCCCCACCCTTCCTGGCTGCTAACTGTCATGTGGTAGGAGTGTGATAGAGTTTATCTAGTGTGTGGGAATTGTCAAAAGAAAATTGGGAAGAGAATCAGTTATAAATGCATTTTGAATCATCTTGTTAAGGATGCAAATGACCAAAACCACAGTGTTTTCCATTAATTTTGTCACCTGCCTGTGTGCTGTGCAACAATTATTTCCCATGGATTAGGAATTGCTGGTTTTCACACTGGATGTTTGCTTCTGACCAAATAACTCACAATTAAAAAATATTATTATTATTATTATTACTGTGGTTCTATTATGTACCGTAAGGCATCTCGCCTCTTCTGTGTTCCACAGTGTTCTCCTGTCGCTCATGGTACTCGTGTGTTGTGGAAGTTAAGGGTGTCATCACTGGCTAAAGTAGTTTACTTTACTTTACCTGAGCAAGTGTGGACATGAGTATAAGTTGCTTTCACATTCATGGGAATCATAGCACTGTTCCAGGACTGTTCTACTGTTCCCTCCTACAGTCTCGGGTTTGTTACCACCGTGCACAATGACGGCTTTTCATATTAAATTGCCAGTGTGAAAGCTTCCTTAATCTTAGCTGCAAGGGGCTGATGGTGCTGCCACTTGTTTAAACAGATATTGGACATAAAAGAGGTGTGACCCCTGTTTGGCTGGAATGAAAATCTATAGGCAGCACCACCTTTTTGTAAATAAATTTGGGGATCCCCAAAAATGTTTTGCATGATGTGCTGAAAATTGATTTGAATGTTTTACCAAATGCCATTTGTCATTGAAGAAAAAATGGCTCCAGTGCTGTGAACAGGATGAACGGAGTCATGTTTCCTGGAAATGCTTCTGCTCTTCCAGATAGGTAAGGGCTGAGACACACAGCATGTAAATGCTCCAAACTTCCCTTGCACTTACATGTAATCTTTGTTTCTATTATTCTGGTAGAAATGTGAATGGTCCAGGAACACCTAGGCCAATGAATAGATCAAAGCTTTCTCTGTCAAGCAGCATAACTGCCAATGGCCTCCCAGACAGCACAGAGTCCAGCGAGCAAGGTCTTCAACAGACCGAGAGAACAGTCAGGTAAAGGTGTAGAGGGCATTCTAAGTAACATCTTTCAAAGATCAAAAAAAAAAAAAAAAACCCCACAAAATCTTTTGCATGTGCCAGTCCTTCTGGGCAAACATAACACTTTAGACTGTTTTGATTTCATGAGACATCAAGCAGTACTTTCTCTAATACATTCATTCAGTGATTTTTTTTTTTTTTTTTTTTTTTTTTTTTTTTCTTTTTTGCCAAACTTTTATCCTTTTACCTCAGTGATTCCTTGACGTCAGAAATGGTCTGCTCAAGTGAAGGGATCAAGAAGGGCAAGCACCGCAAGGACGAGGAACTGGAAGAGGAAAGAGGAAGAAGATGAGGAGGATGAAAACAGGCATAATGCCAAACGGCTTAAGATCGATAAGCATGCAGAGGAGGAGAATGAAGCCAGTGGAAAGGAGTTTTCTTGTCATGTTGTTGAGAGCTCAACAGATGTGGTTGAGTCCTCTCCACATGTTTGTTTGGAGGTGAAAGACACATCTGCTCTTGCTTCTGAAGATCAAGGTAAGCTTCTCCTCCAAGTAAAATAATTCACTATGTGCTGCTAATAAAAGTAAATTATTTGCCTGTTACTTTTTTTTGTAGATGGCTGATTTGTTCCCAATCTGTGTTTTAATAAAGTTAGCAAGCAAGTCGGACATGTGATTTTCTCATTTCTTTGCAGTTTCTCAATGCTTGCTAGTTAGGCTAACCATCCATATCTTATAGTGCAACTAAAATAGCAATTTTTTGGATCAGTAGTGATAGTGGTTAGAGTATGGAGAGAAAGCGGCTAAAGATATTTTCAGAAGGATTCTGTAATGCTTTTGTTTGATCAATCAGTGGACCAATCGATTGTAGCTCCTCGAATTTTATTTCACTTAAAGTAAAAATAAATTTTTATTACATTTCCTAATCTCTCCACAGAGCTGTCCAGCACACAATCAGAGTCTAGAGATGTCACGGCTGGCGAATCGGGCGCACTGGATTCTCCTGGCTCCTCCCACAGTAATGAAAATGGGTGTGAGGCAGAGCTGTCGGAACACAAGGCACAGCTAAAGAGGCTGGACCCTGCAGAAATGGAGGTTGAGGAAAACAATGACCCAGTAAGCAGTAGCAGTAACAGTGGGGGTGAGGAAGGAGAGAGTCATGCAGAGTCTGCGTCTTCGTCTCCCAGCAGTTGCACAGAGCCGGCAGCAGAGGGCAACAGTGTTACACAGGACACCTCACAAAGCTCAGAGACTGCACAAGACTCTGTAGAGCAAGGCTGAATGCACTGGTTATGTTTTAGTTTTTGTTTGTGGTTTTTTTTTTTTTTTTTTTTTTTTTTGAACACAACACCACATCAGCCCCAAACTACCAGCAGCCCTGGAGTGCAAGTCTTAATACCTCACACTAGAGGAGGAGAGCATTCTCATGGTAATGCAGAGAACCTTCTCCTCCTCAGATCTCTACACAAACCTTGCATGGCCTTCTGACAGCCACACTTCATGCTGTGTATCCATTCTTTTCTGGAGCTTTTTGTTTACTGAAAAAGCCTACAGTGGCGAATGTATGACGATGGTCTAATCATGGTTATCATCCACTCGTCTCCAACCGATTTGCCACAAATTTTCTGTAAAGGTGTTTGACTTGTGTGGTGCACGTTGTGTCCCACCCTGTTTTTTTTTTTTTGTTTTTTTAAATTGACCAGGATGATGCAGTCAGAAAGATGATTTAATCTACAAATCAGGATTAAAACATTCCAGGGGCCTCTTCAAAAGAAACAAAAACAAAAAAAAACCATGTAGGATTAAACCACTAGCGGTTGTAATTCAAACACCATCTATTCCTGAATGAAGTCAACGTGTTTGTCTGGACGATTATGTAAACAAGAATCACTGGAATAAAGCATTTTCTACTTGTCAAAACATCATTTTTATTTTCCAGCAACCAAAATATAAAGGTTAATGGACCCAAAACCTGTATATCTAAAAATTAATTTCATAGAAACATGGAGAAATAATTGTTATCTTTTTGTGATTACTGTTCAAGCAGCAGGAGCCTGACCAAATGCCAATTTAGTTTGAATCGTATGCAGCATCACGTTTTATCTGTACTGCCTTCTGCATTTGCTTTGTTGTGATGCAAATGAAAAGTCTTATAGTTTTTAAAAATTTTTTTTTTATTCTTCAA